>WBNO01023171.1:921268-936769 GCA_013400575.1 Peucedramus taeniatus
GTTCGGCTCCCCCGGTCCCCCCGGGATTCTCCATCAGCAATTCCATCTCCAGAACCTGCAGGGACAAGGACCCCGGAGCGCCTCCCGGCTCCAGGGGCTCGACGCTTCCCCGGCCCCCCGCGCCCCGGAGGTGACACTCCGCACTCGCTGCCGGTGACACCCGATGGGGAACCGCTGGCTCCTGGAATCTTTGCTCTTTCCAAGCGCGAGGAGCCCACATGAATGACTCCCAGCCGTAAAGAGGCACCTTCCAGCCCCCCACTGTTCAGTGCGACCCCGCACTCGCCCCGGCCCTGAGGCTGGTGGCCTCCTTGGAACATTCTCAATGGAGACTGAGGGGAGAGAAGAGAGGGAGGGAAGGGAAAGGAGAGGGAGAGGGAAATAGAAAGAATTAAAACCCCTGCTTTAAATGATGGAAAATATCCCAGCAGTGTTCCCTTTCAAGCCTTATTTTGCTATTCAGGAGCTTGAAAGGCACCGAGCTCCCAGCCCCTCGCAGTGCAAGCAGAGATTTCATGTTATAAAATATGAATATCCTGGTTTATGAATAAACCTGGGTTTGCTGCTCAATCCAAGCCATCACAACCTCCTCGGTTTCTCTCTGGGGTGATTCGGTGTGGGGTGTCCCAGGTGTGGGGTCGGCATGGGAGGAGGGGATGGGAACCAGCAGGGAGCAGCTGGAGGCACGGATCCCCTCCCCTCCTGAGGCTGCGAGGGGCGGAGGCACTGCTGGGCTCTGGGGTGATGCCAGGGCTGGGAGATGTCCCAAATCCAGCGCTGGGAGCCGTCCCCAGAGCTCAGGCGTGTGTCTGCGGGAGATGCCCAGGGTTCTCAGTGGCTGATGCCACGAGTGTTGGAGCACCAGCCCTCGGGAGAGCAAGTGGAGACGTCTAAAACCTGTCCCCGAGTCCTCCGAGGTCTCACAGTGCTGACAGAAGGAGGAGAAACGAGCACGGAAGGAGAAAGTCTGGGTTCCCCCTCCCCGAGGGGACAAAGGCAGCAGGGATGTGACAGGGATGTGACAGAGGGATGCCCCGGCTCCCGTCGGGGCTGGCGCTGGGCCGAGGCACCGGGGCTGCGCCTGCACAGCTCATCTGCTTTTCCCCATCTCGGGAGGAGGAGGGGATGGCACGGGCATCCCCCAGGCTCTGCCCACCTCTGGGCACAAACCCAGGGCACAGACCCCCGCCAGAGCCCCCTCCCCTGGCCCCGCTGCCGCCCGAGCTGCGCTGGCGAGGGACGGACCAGCACAAGGAGCAACGGAGACATCAGAAACGCTTTGGAGGAAAAGGAAGGAAGGACAAAGAGAAGCTGGGAAGAGGCCATGCCTGGTCCCCTGATGCACTTCAAGAGAAAACAGTCTAGACTTTTTATTTTTTCTTTCCCAGACCCTGCTTTCCATTTCAAATCAGCCCTGACATTTTGGTTATCTTTTCTTTTAATAAGCCAGGTTTGGTCTGTTAGAATCCATTCATCTGTGTGGCACATGAAGGTTGAAAGGCAAATAATACCTGGGGACGAGGGAGTTCCCCAGGGTCTGAGTGCCACCAGTCTGCCCTGAGACAGAGGCCAGGGCAGCACAGGAGGACAGCCAGCACCTATGTCACCCTGCTGACAAGGACCAGTGAGCCCCAGGAGACACGAGGCTCTCTCAAGCCCATCTCCACAGCCTTCACTCTCCCCTGGGAGGTCTTGGCGTGGGGCAAATCCCTTTGTCATAGCCGGGGACTGCTCCTGGTGAAGGGTGCAGGTGTTCCTGAAGATTTAGGGTTCCTTGAGCCTCCTCACCTCACCTCCTCTGCTGCCTGGCAGAGCTGCCAGAGCACAGCAGCTGCTTGCTGGGGCACTGCCAGGGGATTTCCAGCTCCTCCTGCCTGACCCCGGCGTAGTCCCTTTGGCGATGTTGGGAGAGCTTCCCAAAATCCCTCCCCAGGAGCCCTTCCCTGCTGGCAGCCTGGCCCAGCCTCGCCCAGCCCCAGCCCCAGCCCCAGCCCCAGCCCCGCTCCGGGTTCTCGCCCCTCATCCCACAGAGGCTGGAGAGGGGAAAAGGCAGATGGAGCTCTGCAGGAGAAGGCGGCTTGAAGGAGGAAAATAACAACCAGAAACACAGAGAAAGGGATGAAATGTTACAGAAAAGTTGGCCTGAGGGAAATAAGGGAGCTAAAAATAACCCGCCAAAGGCTGCGATGGGAGCGAGAGGAGAAGCGCCGATCCCGAGGAGAAACGGGGTTACCCTGCAGCTGCTCCTGCTGAGCCCCCCAGCTTCGCAGGGGTGTCCCGTGGCAGGAGGGGACCTGGGGGCAGAAACCTCCAATAGGGTCCCTGAGCAGGGCCAGGAACGGGGCACATCCCACAGGAACCGGGCACATCCCACGGGAACAGGGCAGGTGCCCACCCAGCCCAGCCCTGCGAGCCCTCGCCTTGATTACATTTCTGTTTCCTCCCCGAGCCGAGCACAGGAAGCTGCTCTGCCATCCATTTACCCAGGGACTTCACTGGTATTTAATAAACTCGATTAAGCAAGCGCCTTAATTTGCTTTGGTAATGAAAACATAATTGTTTCTGCAGCTCCAGTGCGGGGACTCTCCACGGCGAGTGGCGGGTGCAGGCAGTGGGATAATCAAGCAGAAGAGCCCAGAGCTGGGGAAGTTGTTGGTTCTCCCCTGAGGAAATAAGCAGGTTTTCACCTCGGCAAGGCAGGGCTGGGGAAGGGCAGGGGGAGGAGCTGCTGCCATGGGAGGCTGGGCTGGGGTGATTTGGGGCAATCCTGCCCCCTCATCCTTCTCACCCTTCTCACCCTCATTCAGCCTGTCCCCACAAAAACACACATCACACACCACCGGTGACTTTTCCTATTCCCTCACCTCGCAGCTCCATCCACACCCTGGGCAGGATGCACCATCCCACACGGGGTGATCCCATGGGATGCACAAACCCCACACAGTGTGATCCCATGCAGGGATGCAGGTGTGATAAAGCAGGTGTGATAAGGCAGGGGCTCACCTTGGACTTTCTCCAGCACTAGTGCACAGCCAGGCCATGGATAATGCAGAATTCTGTCCACAGATGTGTGTGCAACCCTCAGCACTTGACTCAAAATCGAGCAGGTGACCCCACTGTGGTCCCTCCCAATCCCTTTAGGGCTGTGTGAACCGAGCATACCAGTGCCCAGGGACACATGCCACAGCAGCCTGGGGACAAATCAATGGGAAAACAGAAGTTCCTTGTAATGGCAACCACCAGAACGAGCAGCCAGGTGCAGCGTGTGCAGTTGGTGTGACACGGGAGGTCCCTGCAGGGACCAACCAGCACAACCCAGCAGGGTTTGTACACTTAATGTGAGATATTTCTCATGATTAGGAATTACTGCAACCCCTGCAAAGGTGGGAAGAGCCCAGGGGTCACCATGGCCAGCAGGAGCTGGGTGAGGTCAGAGCTCAATCGCGCTCCCCAAGGAAAACTCCAGGGAAGAAGGGCCCTGGATGTGCAGTGAGCATAGAGAGGGAAAATGGGAGGAGGAAGAGACAGATGGTCCCATTTTGTATGAAAAGGCAGAGAGGGAAGATGTAACTTGGGAATCTCCCCAGAACAAGCCATCTGTGAGGTGTAAGGCCTGAGCTGCCGCCAGTGCAGCCAAAATCCTGGAACAGCAGAAGATGCTGCGCTCAGTCCAAAGATTTCATTACCTTGTCCCCGTTATTTGTGACTCAGAGGTCACAGGTAGTGAAAGCAGCAATTTAATCCTTTGTCTTTTTTATTTTCTTCTGCTCTAATAGGTTTGTGTTTTCCCTCACCCCTGTCTGATGCCAGCCAGGAGCTTTGGGAACTCTTGTGAGCCTCAGGCAATTCCCTCCACTGATTTAAGGAGCCCAAATAAATAAATGTTGTAGACAAATCCTTTAAAATATTAGAAACTTGGAGCAGCTCTTGAAACCTTGTGAGCCAGCCTGGCTTTCCCACTGCAGCTCTGGGAATGCCTGTAGGAGCTGCTGGAACAGGGAGGACTCAGCCCCAGCACCCTCCCCGTCCCTGGTGGGAGGAATGTCCTGTCCTGTCCTGTCCTGTCCTGTCCTGTCCTGTCCTGTCCAGAGAGTTGTCATGGTGGGAAGGGAGGTCAGGGACAAGGGCAGCTCCTGGGTTATCTCCTCTGGACAGTTCATATCCCTGGAAATCTCAGTCCCTCTGGAAGGACACAGCAGCTCTGTCCCTTCTGCAGTGCATGAGGGACTCACAGGTCTTTCTGCCTCAGGGGGCAGCCAGGCCAGCAATGTCCCCATGCCTGGGGACACTGGGTGGCCCAGCCCCAGGCTGGGCCCCTCCTGCACAGAGTGAGAGAGGGAAAATGAGAATATCCAACCTCCAGCAGCCACACACCTCCCCACCCTTCCCACAGCTTCATCCCAGCACTGACAGATCTGCAGGGCCACCAATCTGGGCAGGGCCATCCCAGAGCCCAGCCATGCTCAGGAATGCAGGAGCAGCAGGATAACGGGGCCTGGCTTGCCTGGGCACTGCCCATTGTCTGGTGTCACCCAGTTTGGCCATTGGAGCTGGAATGGGAGCCAGGTGAGACGCCCTGGTGCCACTGGGCTGGGTCCCTGCAGGGTGCTGGCTCTGTCCCCATGCAGACCCCGGCAGGATGGAGCTGCCAAGGTGCGATCAAGGCAGAGATCTGGGGTTTTTGGGGGTTGTGGGCAGGAGGGGAATGAAACAATCCACAAAAATAAAAGACACCACCCCTATAAATCACTAATATTAAAAAGCACGGAAGGGCCGGAGCCTTCAGCCTCGAGTAAGCTCTGGGTGGGAGAGCAGGAGCAGCGCTGGCCCCGCTGCTCAACTCTGCAAATATCCATCAGCTCTTCCTGACACATCGTTATTAGCTTTCCTACGCTGAATTGCACAGGGATAAACTTGGGGCTGGGAGAAAAACCGCAGAGATTATTGTCAGCCCGAGCGCTGCCACGCGCTCTGCTTTTCCTCCTTCCCCCCTCCGCCTTTTTCATGCAGGAACACAAAGGAAATTCATGGCATTTCTACGGCTCATACCGCAGGAAGCGTTGGTGGGCTTGAAAGAGGAGAAAGAATTAGAGGCTCATCCAGACAGTGGGATGTGGGGGGCGAAGGAGGGGGACAGAGGGGGGGGCGTCAAGGAAGGCCGAGAGCAGCTGATCTCAGTAAAGTGAGAGTTTGATGCATTGGTGGGGGAAAATAAAGGAACTTCAATAAAACAAATTGAATTTAAATCCTTCAGCAGAGCCGGTTCCCAGCGAGCGAGCCCCGGGAATGGGTTTGGGTTACACTGGGACAGCTGTGGCCCCTCACTGCAGTTTGCTAAGAAAGAAGGGGGTTTGGGGGGGCTGGGGACAGCGAGGGGCCGACATCCCCCCACTTCCCATCCACACCAATCCACTCTGGATCCATGTGTGGCCCACTCACACACCAGAGGGATCTCAAAGCACAGCCAGGCAGCCTATCCTTCCACCCAACTCCTGCACAAACTCCAAAAACTCTGGGATCCCCCCAAAACCCTGTGTCCTCTGACCCAGTCTGGGCTCATTCCAACCCCTGGACCCGCTGTGTCCCCCTCAGAATCCCAGCTCCGGCTCTGCCTGGCCCTGCTGATGTCAGTGGAGCATCTGGCTCCAAGTCCAGGAATGATGAAAGCCAACTCTTGGGAAGGCCAATGAGCCCAGGAGGCTCAGGGGGCTCAGAGCCCTCCCTGGGCACTGGTGCCATCCCTAGTTGCCCATCAGCACAGTTAGGAGATGATCCATGGGGCCATGGATCCACCTTGGATCCCACTCTCCATAATCAGGGTTGGATGTCAGGTCCCCAGAGGGGTGAAGCCCCTGGAATTTACCCTGCTGCTGCCGAGTTAACTGCCCAGAACATTGATGATACAACCAGCAGTAAAGCCTAAAAATAGCCCAGAGCTGCTGTCAGCAGTGTAAACAGAGATTGGTGAGTGTCGTGGAGCGGGATAAATACCCGGGATTCATGGATCAGCTCCCTCATATGGGCAGATGATGCCTATGGGTTATCTGGGAGCAGCTGTGACTTTGGGAGTTGCCCAGAGAACCTGGGCTCTGTGGGGGCACGAGGTGGCATTTCTACAGCAGCAAGAGCTCCAGGAGAGTTGGAGAAGGACTTTGGACAAGGGCCTGGAGGTACAGGACAAGGGGGAATGGTTTTCCACTGCCAGAGGGCAGAGTTAGATGGGATACTGGGAAGGAATCCTTCCCTGAAGAAATTCCCCCTGTGAAGATTGTGGGGCCCTGGCACAGGCTGCCCAGAGAAGACGTGGCTGCCCCATCCCTTGAAGTGCCCAGGGCCATGTTGGATGGGTCTTGGACCACCCTGGGATAGTGGAAAGTGTCCCTGCCCATGGCAGGGGGTGGACTGGGTGGTCTTTAAGGTCCCTTCCAATCCAAACCACTCCAGGATTCTGTGGCATGGGGCAGAGCTCTGAGGGAAAGGGGAGCAAAGCCAGGGGTGCCCCAGGCTGTTGGGGAGGGCAGCTCCGAGTGCCTGATCCCAAGGCTCTGGTCTCCTTCCCAAGGCTCTGGTCTCCTTCCCAGACCAAAAGGCCCCCGCTGTGCTGGAGGCCCCCAGGATTTATTTATGAGTTTATTCCTGCAGAAGGGCCCCCTGTGTCCATGGAAGCAGCCCCCAGGAGAGCACACAGCACCCTCTGCTCTCCTGGGGGCTGCTGGAGCAGAGGATTCTCGTGGCACTGGGAGAAATCTGGAAGCGATTGCTCCGGTGCGCCTCTCCAGAGGGAACACCGTGCCCAGTTCATTTCCTTTAAGGAAACACAACCCCAGGGGATAATTAGAGCTTCTTTGCGTACACAATCCCATACTGTTTATCCAACACAAATTAAAAAATGTGGTCCTCAGGAACACGGAGTGGGGAGATAAAGAAGCAATCGCTCCCAGACGGGTTTCATTACCGCCCCAGCTCTCCAGGCCCCAGCAGCCACCTTGTGTTCCCGGACAACAGCAGGAAAACCAGGATGTTTGGAGCATGAGTGAGATCCAGGGATACACCCAGGGTGCTGTAAATAAGTATGATGGATAATCAGCTGAATCTTGGCACCAGCATCCTTCTCTCTCTCGAGCTTTTGTGCCTGTTGTGTCACGTGTTCAGGTCCTGGGTGCACACAAACCATGTGAAAGCCTGTTGGTGATGAGAATCATGGAATCACAAAATGGTTTGGGTGGGAAGGGACCTTTGACATCACTGAGGACTTGGAGAGCTGCTGAGGACCAGGGTGGTTTGTGCTCCTCACCTGCTCCCCATGGCAGGAGCAGAGTCCCTGCTGGGGGTGGAGTCTCTCCCAGCACGAGCTGCTAACTGGGAGCTTCGATGGACCCCGGAGATGGGAAGAAGGTGAAGAGGGAATGGGGAAACGCCCCTGGAGTGGAGCCCCAGCTCGGTTACCACGAATCTGGCTCTGTCACTGCAGTGGGCAGGCAGAGAGGGGAAAATGCCATCTGGGGTCTCACTTGAAAGGGGTTTTACAAGCACTGGGATTTTATTACAAGCAGCCCAGTGCTGGTGTGATTCCTGCCTGGCTCCGGGGTGGAAGACAGGGCTGGGAGCGGGGCAGCCCCCCCACACCCAGGGTAGCACAGAGCTCACCCCTGGGGGGACACCCCGGGCAGAGCCAACCAGGGCCCCCTTGACGGCACGGGACAAAATCCGTGTCCCCTCTTGGAAACGTGCTGTGAAAGATCCAAACCAGAGGGACACAGACTGGGTTTGAACACTTAGTCCTGCTGTAAAACAATAGGAATGTGAGAGGCCAAACCATGCAGGGACACGCAGGAAGATGCTGGCGGCATCCCCCGGTGCCTGCGGACCACGCAGTGGGATCAGGGGAATGTCATCCCGGGAAGGACCACGGGCATTGCCTGACTGCGGGGCGGGCTCCCAAAGCCAGCGCACATGGCAGCGGTGGCAGCCGGTCCCAGTCCCCTCCTCCCCTCGGAGCCGGAGCTCATTAGGGCAACGCTGTTTGTTTGTTTTGTTAATCGACACCAAGAGGCCCCATCTGGGCTCTGCCGAGCCCCCTCTCCCATCCCTGGCAGCACAGAACCCGAAGCCAATTTTCCAGTGTGGTTTCTGTGGCTTGGGAATGTATTTCAGGATCCTCATTTGGAGACCTCGATCAGAGCTCAGAGCTCTTCCCTTGCAGTCCCTGCTCTCCATCTCTGCTCCCCTCGTGCTTTTTGGGACTGAATTGTTCTTCTGGCCACTCACAACCCATCCCCTCACAGCCTCTCCTGGGGCCATGTCACTGTGGGGAGGATGGAGGGACATCCCCGAGGGATGCAGAGCATCCCTGGACACATCTGGGACGGGCACCTGCAGGAGATGCCAACCAAAGCTGGGTACCAGAAACCTGGAAGCAGCTTCCATCTCATGATCTCCTGGAGACACCAGTGGAGAGGCCACATTTGAATGGTCCTGCTGGTGATTCTGCTGCCTTTGGGGGACACTGGAGCCACCCAACCCCGTGATGAGGCAGCATAGATGAACCAGAACACACTGTGCCAAAGACAGCCTGGCAGGGACTCTGACAGCGACACTGGCAAGGACTCCTCTCCCCTGGGAAGTTGTCACGCTGGCAGCTGAGCGTGGATGTGACACGAAGACGATGTGACAAGCACTTGCCCCCATGAGCCAGCAGTGGGGAAAAGCTGGACTGCTCCCACCTCCAGCCTCCCCTTCCTACCCCCATAACACCTCCCCCTTTCTGCTGCCACAAACGTCTCTGTCGCCAGGAGAGGAACAGCTCTGGCTGAGAAAAGCCACATTTCAAAGCAAAGCCACCCCTTGTGGCGGTGTCGGTGGCTCCAGCCGTGCCCCCGAGGCTCGCTGCTCCTCCCGGCCGTGCCTCCCACAGCCCCGCGCTCCTCCGCGTGCGGATGCTGTGCGAAGGAAAACAAAACTCGCTGAAATCTATCAGGTGAGAAAAGCTTTTTGGAGGATGAGAATGAAAAGCAAAGGTTTTTCTGAGCCTTCCCTCAGGCTCCCTCCACACGCACGTCCGAGGGAGCGTCTGTCCCGCTCAGTGATTTAGTGAGTGAGACAGCACAGAGCGAACGTGCCATGTGAGGGAAGGAAGGGAAGCTGCTGGTGTGTTTGGCATTCCTTCCTTCCTTCCTAATGACCTTGGGAGGCATCGGAGACACAGGTAAAGGGACACGGGAGCCTATGGCCACCAACCCAAGTGGCAGCCAACAGTGAGCCCGGCCAGGTTGTGACAGGGAGCCCCAGGGTGGCCGTACCTTGGCTGAGAAGCTCTCACCAGGTGAAGGAGAGGATGAATCTCAGCACAGGGGGCTCACAGACCCCAGCCCTCCTTTCCATTCTCTCCCAAGGCTCTGTACATCCCGGCTCCCCCTCCCCTCCCTGGACTCAGGGAACATGTGTCTGGCAGATTTTTATTAACTGTGCAGCTTTCCCTTGCTCGCTTTCCGTCTCTTTTTTCTGCTCCCTGCTTGCTTGACAGAATTTAGATTAGACAAAACATGAGATCATTCCTGCCTGCACAAAAAGGAAACAGAAGAAGAGAAGGAATTGGCTCTGGCTTCTGCACCCCCTTCCTTCTGCACCCCAGCATCTCCACCTGCCCCAGCCCCGTCCCTCTCCCCCAGCCAGCAGATTTCTGACATTCCAGACGTGATGAAGATCCAGGGCAGACCTGCTGCTGGCCACCACCTCATCCTCAAACCATCCCTCTCCCTGTGCCTGGTGGAGCTGTTTGCTCTCTCCAGCCCTTCACACTCACATGCTCAGAGCCAGCACAGCCGCCCAAAATCCTCCCTGCAGGGACAGGGATGTCCTGCAGGGTACAGGCTCTGCCAGGGGGCCTCTGGGCCAGCACTGCACCTCTGGCCAGAGCTGAAGGTTTTTTCCCATCCTCACTTCTCCCCACACTCCCCAGAGAGTGGTGGCTTCCAGTGAAACAGGAGTAAGAGCCAAAGGGGGACAGTGGTACTGGGTGTTCATGGGTGAAGGTGGGAGCTGTTTCCCATCCACAGGGTGTCCCATTGGGACAGCTCCTGGCACAGCCCTGGGTGCTCCTGCCATCCCCAGAGCTGCTCCTCTTCCCCAGGAAAACCATGAAGAGGGGCACCACTGTGGATTCAGGTTTCCTCCTCACTGCTGCTCCCCTTTCCAAGGAGGAATCTGCAGCTAATTTTATGGACACCTGGAGGAGCTGGAAAAATGATCTAACATCTCCCAGGGCCTTGCAGAAATTGAGGGAGGTGTGAGAGGGGGAGGAAGGCAGCTCTGGAGCCATGAGCCATGCGGGCAGCTGGGAGGTGGGAGGATTTTCCCCTGCTCCCTGGTTTCCAGAGAAACTTGCCTCTGGGTGGAGGAGAGGTGGTCCAAGGCTCCAGTTAGCATTGGAGCCCAAAGGCTTGGGAACACCAAGATCACAGTCTCATGGATAGGCTGTGAGCTCTCCAGGGTGTCCCCAGATGGGTGCTCCCCACATTCCCAGACCCAGGGCATCACCTCCTCTTTATACCCCAGCCCTGTTCACACCTCCTGGGGTAGCCCTAATCCAAGGTGAGGGCAAGGAAGGGCAAAGAAATCCTTCCTTCCTTCCTTCTTTCCTTCCTTCCTTCCTTCCTTCCTTCCTTCCTTCCTTCCTTCCTTCCCCTGTCCCAGGGGTGCAGGGATGATGTCCCAGGGGTGCAGAGATGCCATCCATGTGTCCCAGCCCTGGAGGGGCCCAGAGGCTCCTGTCCCTGTGCTGCTCATGCTCTGGACAACACACACATGTTTTCACACAAGTGTTCTCCCTGTCCATGCACAATCCCCTCCCCAGGAGCAGTGCTCACATGGACAGGCTGAGGATACACCTGTGGATCTCACAGCCTCTCTTGTTTCTCTCACATTTCCTTTCCTCTCTCCCTGACCTTTCTCTTGGACAGGACACCTGGATGACTGACTGGAATTTAATTATGACAGTTGGATAAATAAACCCCCGCCCTGACAGCAGCAGTGACATCAGCCTGTACCCTGCCATGTCTCTGCAATGGCAGCTTCCAAGGATCACATCCAAGCACGGTGCCTGCTCCAGAGGGAGGAGAGAGCACTGCAGGAGCTCCTGGAGGAGCTCACACCCTCAGCAGCCCTGGAGTCTGCTGGGACACATCTGATCATCCAGGGATCCTATTTCAGGCATGGGTGACCTCAGGCAGAGGAAATCCAGAGGGGCCCAGGCTGCAGTAACACTCCCCAGGTTTGGTTGAATGATTTTGTTTAATAACAACCCAATGACAACCTCAGAGATTGGAAGTCAAGGCCCACACAAAAACAGTTTAAGAGAAATCCCAATGTGCTTGGAAGGAGATGGAGCAAGGCTAATGGGGCTCTGCCATCACCCTTCAGGGTGCTCTGGGGACACCTCACTCCTGTTTCTGGTGTTTTCTTTCCCTATGGCCACGAGGTTGTTTTTCAACAAAACCTTCATTTTGAACCTGCTTTTCCAGGGCCTGGAGCTTCAAGAAATTAAGAAGAACACGTAAAATGTCTCCAGACCTGCCAGGAACACAGCTTTGATTGTCCTTTGTGTCTTCTTCTATGCTTCCCACTGGCTCCTCCTTCTCAAGGGGGACATCAGCTCTGGGCAGGCAGAGGCTGCACCAGACCCCAATTCCCACTCCAAATCCCCTCCCTACTAGGAACATCCTCACCCCAAGGACACAGCAGCCCCAGAGGAGTGGGTGGGCCATGGCTTGGGCTGAGGCACAGCTCCATGAGTGATGTCCCTCCATGAAGTCAGAGCCCGGAGCTGTGCCAGGAGCCTGGTGCATCATCTCCCAGTATAGAAGCGTGAGCTGTTCACAAGAGCTGAACATCTTGAATCCTGAATTTCCAATGTGCTCCAGTTCTTTGGGAGCCCAGGGAAATGTCATCTGCTGGCTGGCAGTGGGAAGACAGCCCAGGCCTGGTGCAGGCTGGTGGCTCCGTCCCCAGCCAATGCCGACGCCGGCGCTGCGGCAGCAGGAGGTGCCTGGGGAAGGGGCGGCGTGTGCTGACATGGAGTTGGTGGAGGAGGAAAAGCAATTCTGGCAATTTTCAGAGCACCAGATCCAGCTGGATGACAACTGCAGCACCCCACAGAGCAGTGCCACCACGGGCTGGCCTCCATCCTGGCCATGGGACCTTCCGGTGGAGAGACAGTGGGGGATGAGGAGCTCCCACCATCCCAACTCCCCTGGAGCTGTGTGCACAAGCTCCCCAAGATTTCCCTGGACTATTTTACCTCCTCCTCCCTGCTGGACTCCTGTGCCTTGGTATTTTTTGCTGGAAGGAAAGGAGAAGCCCCCCCTGCCCAGAAGAGCAGGACAAACCCAGCCCTGGGGGGTGGTGTGGTTCCCCACTACAACCAGAGCCCAGCTTCTCCCATACATCTCCTGGAGTCTTTGCTGTTTCCATTGAAATCTGTTTGTTCCTGGCTGTTATTTCCCTTCTCCCCATATTTTCCTGCCAGGCACCCTCCCTGCCCATGCCCATGTCCACCCCCGTGGTCCCGTGTTCCATCCCCGTGTTTTTGGGGGCGGGGGGGCCCCCCCAGCCCATGAGCTCCGGAGGTGCTCACCAGCCTCCGATTACAGCTTGTTAGAGGCTATTATAGCCTCCCTCATTTAGAGAATTACTCATTTTTTAGGCCTTTCAGGAACTTTAATGAGTTGTTTTAAACACATGCAGCAGATGTGGCCTTGGGATGAGTTCCTTTGAAACCCTCCCTCCCTCCCCCAGCGTGCAGCCGGAGCCCTCCCAGCTCCAGAGGGAACGAGTGGGGTCCCTTGGGGATGTTCCTTGTCCCCCTGTACCTGAGCACCTCGAGCCTTGCTGGGGTGCAAAACCAAACACTCCAAACCAGCCCGGTGCTGCCTCTCTGCTCGTGATCCTCCTGTTTTCTGGATGTAGAGATCCCAGAGGATGCAGAAGAGAGGAAAAGCACAGGGAAAATGCAAAGGGAGAGGAAGAAAGGTGTGATGGGGCTGCTTGGGGCCAGCCTGGGCTCTGTCTTTCAGACCTGCTTTTAGGAAGGGAAAGAAGTGTCCATTGGAGCATCAGGATCAAGCCTCAAACCTTGCTCCAGGGAAGCCAGGGAGGCTGGGAAGCAGTTGTGGGAAGCAGTTATGTGCCAGCTGGCTGATGAGAGGTGCAAAAAGCTCCCAGCCCTGAGCCCTTCCCAAAGCCCCTGCAGAGGATCCAGCTGGGATTTGCTAAGCTGGTGGCTGCTGTGAGGAGCTGCCCCAGGAGAACACAGCCCAGGAGCTCATGGAGACACAGCCCTGCTCTGCCTCCTCCCAGGAACTCCTCAGAGCTTGTGCTCCTTTTTTCCTTGCTGGATATTCATCAATGTATTTGCAAAACCTGGACCACATTACAGCCCATTACTCAATCCAGCCTGCTCCAAATCCCCAGCATCCCTGCAATCAATAACTGGGATCCAGCTCCCATCCCAGCTGAGCCCAGGAGCCAGTGGCTGTTCCCAGCCTGCCACAGGTTCCTGTCACCTCCCTCCTGCTGCACCTTGAGCCTGCCAGCCCCAGCTGGGACACCGGGATGGAGCTCAACAAGGGCGGAAAAAGGGAGGGGAAAAGAGAAAGGAAAAAGAAACCAAAGGCTTTGGGTGCAAGGCAAAGCCTCACTCCGTGCTGGAATGCAGATTCCAATTGGAATTCATGTAAACATGCCTGGAGTGCAGGTTGCACAAGCCAAGAAATTGCAGGTGCAGGACGTGGTCCCTGAGGAGACCCTCAGCAGAGCTGGGGATGGAGCAGTTCCCCCCTGCACTGAGGGCTGGGCACGGGATGGGGACAGTGACAGAGCCCTCTGATCCCTGTGCTCCACAGGACAGGCTGTGCTCGTGCTGTCCTGCCCAGGAGATGCTTCCTGGGGAAGGGGCATAGATGACATCAGCCCCTTGCATAGACAGCCACATGTCACCGCTGACAGGGATCGCTGTGTCCTCTTTTCCTTATTATTTTTTTCTGCCTGTCACTGCGAGGCCACTCGAGCTGCGAGCAGGCTGAATCACACCCACCAGCGCTGCTGCTGCACGAGGGAATTTCAGGAGATAAAACCCGAGGACCAAAGCAGAGCTGTGGAGAGCGGGAGGTCTCTCAGAGCTGCCGGGAAGGAAGGGAAGTGTCACTTCAAATCACACTGACAAGAAGTTGCCTTCGGTGCTTCCCCGCTGAAGCTGCTCTGCCTCAGCTGCAGCCCAGCGAGCGTGGAAGTGCTGGGTAATGGAGTTAAGTGTTTCCATGCATGCCAGGGAGCTGCAGCCTCACCTGCAGGAGCTACTGGGCCCTGTGGTCACCAGCAGCACCAGGGCTGGGTCTGCAGTGCCTGGAACAAAGCAGGGCTCAAATAATCCCCCCAAAGCTGAGGTTGGCTCAGGGGGTGGGGGGGGAAAGAGGCACTCTGTGAGCCAGCTTCTGGAAGAGACACAGAGTCCATCTGGGACTGTAATTTGTCTTTGCACTGAGCTGCTGTGACACAGTAAAATGTGAGGATAAAGAAGGGAGATGGGTGGGTGCCCCACTCTCAGCACAAGGCTGGGAAATGCGAGTATAAAGATGAGTGCTTGGAAGAAAATCTCATTTCTGGGAGAGCTCTGCTTCCCCTGGCTTATGCGGCCTCCAGGTTAAGCACCAGCAGCAGCACCGGGCTTGGCCAGTCAGCCCTAAAAATACCTGTCCCATTAACCCAGTTCCATCCCAGCAGGGAGAGGGAGCAGCGGTTCCCTGGAGCCCCCCCAGCTCCCCCGTGACCCCCTGCTCCCCCTCCCCAGCAGCCCTGGCACAGCAGAGGCTCCGGGATGGCTGCCAGGAAAACAGCACCGACTAAACCCGGCTGCTCCCGAAAGCGCAGCTTAGCCTGGTTTCTCCTACATTCCCTCTGCTCTGCTTCCACTTGGGTTTGCTCCCTGCAAGCAGCAGGAAATTGCTCTGTTGGCACTTTTTAAACTCTCTGGGAGGGGGAGCTGGAGGGTCTGATGGGGATTTGTTCAGTGTCCATCACAGGGAGTCGGGGCAAGAGGGACAAGACAGAGACCGCAGGGCTGCAGAGCCTCAGAACATCACCCGTGATGGAGAGGGTGCTCCCAGAGCCTGGCACATCCCAGCAGGGACTGGGGAAATAAATGGATTCCAGCAGGGGAGACATGGGGAGCACTCTGCGAGTGCTCTGAGTGCTGCCCCACTCCTGCTTCCCTCTCCTGCACCCCACATGTGCATTTTTCCAGAGCCCCTGCTCCTTTCCAACTGCCACAGCTTGTCAGGCCTGGGAAAGGGGGACAAAGAGGGAGCAGAGATTTGGGGGGAGATGGAGGGTGATGGGAGAATGCCAGGAAGGAGCTGCAGAGGGGCACAGGCCTGCCCTGGAACCAGCACTGCTACATCCCTGGGGAAGGGAAGGGAAGGGAAGGGAAGGGAAGGGAAGGGAGAAGGG
>WBNO01023171.1:936880-1091444 GCA_013400575.1 Peucedramus taeniatus
AAGAGAAGAGAAGAGAAGAGAAGAGAAGAGAAGAGAAGAGAAAAGAAGAGAAAAGAAGAGAAAAGAAGAGAAAAGAAGAGAAAAGAAGAGAAAAGAAGAGAAAAGAAAAGAGATCTCTATTGTC
Source organism: Peucedramus taeniatus (assembly GCA_013400575.1). Lineage (NCBI taxonomy): Eukaryota > Metazoa > Chordata > Aves > Passeriformes > Fringillidae > Peucedramus > Peucedramus taeniatus. The sequence continues at coordinate 937,005 of WBNO01023171.1, forward strand.
ATCTGGAAGGGACTCACCACACCCCTCTAGTCCAAGTGTCCAGCAAATCCCAAATGCTCCATTGGTTGGAGCTCCATCCCGGTGTTTTCCCTTGGCCCAGGGAGCCAAGTTCAAGTTCCCAACCAGCACGAGGGAAGAAAGGCTGTGGGTACCTTCCCTCCCTTCCCTCCTCGCGGAGCTGGCAGCTCTCCTGCCTCTCTTATCTCTCACTGAGCAGAGCACTGAATGATTTTTGCAGCATGAGAGCTGCAGCTGGAGGCCTGTGTGTAAATAAGAAATGCAGAGCCAGCAAGGAGGCAAAGCATGGGGGAGAGTTGTGCCCTGATGGCAGAACAGGGGCTCAGCTCTCGAGGAGGGCTCTTGGAGCAGAGCACAAATGGAGTGGATGACACAAACTGCTCAAGTGGTTCCACCTCTCCTGGGCTGAGGTTCCCAGGAAGCTGAGCTCTAGAATCCTGGTGCAGCCCCTCATGCCCGGGATCCCTCTGTTCCTCCCAAAGTCTTGGGGATCCATACACAGCTCCTGATTTGTGGCCATGGCCCTGGTGCAGAAGAGCCTTTGTTTTCCTGCTGTCACTTCCAGGAGATGAGACTCATGATGAGTCTTCTTTTATGTCATGACTGTAAAGATATCGTCCTTTCTTAATGCAACAGCCTAATAAAAGTTGACAATAGCATCTGTTCCCGGGGTTTAATCTGCATATAGATCAGGAATGTGGTGATTCCAGAAGGAGGAAACAAGAGTTTGATGAAAGAAGATAAGATGGAAAAAATACCATCTGGAAAACAAAGGAAGGAAAAGCTGAGGCCATGACAGTAATGGGAGATTTAAAACACGACAGGCTCTAAATCAGCTCGATCTGGGATCCTACCTGGGCTCCCTGCCCGCCATGGGACACACAGAGCTGGCTCGTGCTGCTGGCAGGGGGGTCCCAGCCTGGGCCATGCCCACCCTGGCTGCTCTGGCCTCTGCTCCAGGGAGGGAGGGGGAGGACAGGCTGGGCTGGACTGGCTCCAGCCATGGGGCTTTTCTCTGGCTGAGCAGAGAGTTTAGGGTGTGATGTGATGTCCGACAGCCTGTCCGGGACGCGGGGTGGGACAGCAGGGGATGGCTGGATCCAGTGGTGCCATGAGGGAAGGAGGAGCAGGGGGCAGAGGCAGCAGAGCTCTGCAGCACAGAAGGGCCCATAAACGAATAAAAGTTGACAAGATGTGGAGATTTGGAACAGCTTTTTATCTCAACACCTACAGCTCAGATGGTCCCTGCACTCGGCAATCTTGTGAGATGGTTTCGTGCATTTATCCCAGAATGGTTTGTATCCCTAGAAAAGCAGAGTAGGAATTTTCCCAGGAAGCATTTTCTGCCAATGCTGGGCATGTGGATGGTGCGCTGCAGGAATGCTGGGTTGGTGGAACTTGCTGACCCATTGTCCATCAGACACCTTGGACTCCCAGGAGGGCTCAGTGGGACGTTCAGTGGGACACTGGGAAGGACACGTTGCTGCAGCTGGTGGGTCCTATGGGAATATCTGGGAATGGTGGCACACTTTAGCCAGACCTCAAGGACACTGGGAAGCCTTGCAGTGAGGCAGAGGAGCTGGCCCACAGAGACAGAAACGGGTCCCTCTTTTGTAAAACCATCCCAGAGCTTTGACACCATTTCCACATCCTGTGCCGTGCAGGACGGAGCCCCCAGCAGATCCTCCCAGCCCGGAGTCTGAGACCAATCCTTGATATGAGACCTGGACCCCCTCCAGGTCTGCAGGCAGCAGAGGGACTGCTGGACTCTGGTTTGGCAGAGCAGGGTTTGTGGTGATTAATTACCCCCCTCTCGGGGAAGTCCCTCCCCGTCCTTCTCTTCGTGCAGGGCCCTGACCTCGCTCTGCTCCTTTTGTACCACTCTCCCCAAGAAGCCCCTGGCTGGAAAAAGGCTCTTTTTAAACCAGTATTTCCAGAAGGTGACAATGCTCTGCACCAGTCACAGCCCTCACAGTTATCCCCTGTGGTGGGGGGCAGGAAAGTTTGGGGCTGGGGACACACAGGGAGGGTGGAGGTGTTTGGGATGGAGCAGTCTAGGATGGAAAGAGCCGGGACCTCTGTGCCAGCCAGGCCTGCATCCCTGTCCTGGGGAGCTGCCAGAGCCTCGCTGCCCACTCTGGCTGCTCTCCTGCCACCAGCAAGGTGTCCCTGAGGCCGGTGACATCACGGCGTGCAGAGGAAATGACCTCACGGGGAGGGCAGCATCACCCGGTGCCAGGTGATGGCTGCAGAAGCATCCCGGCCATTCTCATGCAAATGGGGGAGGCAGGAGCGGGGAGAGGGAGCCCGGAGAAATCTGATGCGTCGGCAGAATTGTTTCTATACAGAATATTTTTCAAAGACTTCAATAAGGCAAGAGCAGCGTTTGCAAAGGGAGTGCGAACAAAGAAAACACAGCTGCATCTTGGGGCTGAAAGGAAGAGCTGGGGGGCGGCTGCGATCAGCTGGGCGGGGGGCGACAATCGGGACAGCGGGGCAGAGAATGGGCGCATTTTTCTGCAAATATTTGACGCTTTGGATGAGTTTGCTTTAGTGCTTCTTCCCCCTTGTGCGCTCCCACTCCACAAACATTAGCACTATCAACTTTTACTGGCAGGAGAGCTCTCAGTGGGAGATCTCCGCAGCTGATTCATTGAGGGTTCGCAGGAAACGGAATTTTAAAGGGAAATTTGCATTGTAAGTGCTTTGCACGTTCGGCTAATCAAGGCGAACATCAACGCCATGAGGCTTCCATGGCCAATTACAGCACAGCTCAAATATTGGCGATGGAGCCAAGGGGGAGATGCTCTCCAAGAGACGCTCCCGGGAGATGGGAGATGGGAGCAGTGGTCGGGGCGTGTTGGGGGGCTCGGGGGGGGCTCTGTCTGGCTGTCGGGGTGTGCTCTGCGAGGAGAACACGGAGAGCTTCCAAGTGTGGGAGCTGGGAGCCGGAGCTCGCCCATGTCCTGCGAGCAGGGATCTCGTGGCTGAGGTTTTGGGAATGCTGACAGCCAGACTGGAGAAGTGCTGACTGGAGACGAGGCAAGAATTTTCAGAGCAGCTTCCAGCAGTTCTGAGCTCTGTCCTGAACCCTTTTGATCCTGAACTCACTCTGAAATATGGCGCAGGAGTTCTCCCGCAGTGTTCGCACCCCACGGTGATTTTCGCTGGATTTGCAGACCCCGGGAATTGTTCCTGGCTTTCCCAGCTCAGGGTTTGCATTTCTCATTCTGGCCCAGGCCTGGAGGAACAAAGAGGCCTGGAAGGAGAATATTAAACAGGATCTACAGCCTTGAAAACTGTCCTCAAATGGCAGCTTGTGGCCTGTGCCACGGCTCCAGTGAAGGCCTGAGCAGGAAGTTTTGAGTCTGGCTGTAACTTCTTCATGTCCTTTTTCCTTTGCTTTCTGCCTTGAATCACCAGGCAGGGAAAATCCTGCAATATTTCCATGTGGTTTTCCTAGGGTAACACCCAGGTTACCCCACAGAGTGCCCCAGTGCATGAGGGGAGTGTGGGGACAGCCAGGTGTGAGCCAGGTATGCAGCTCCTCTGTTCTCCAAGGTCAGGCTTAAATCTTCTGCTTTTCCACTTCTTTGTCTTCCTTTGTCTTCTTTATTTGCCCCAAATTTTCCTTCTTTGCAGCTATTTCAGACTGAGTTCCAAGGGGTCTGTACCATTTCTTTCAATTAACCTTCATATCAAAGAGATTGCACCATGTTCAGCAAGTGTTTTTGGAATAAATGCTAAAAAACCCCCACACTATCCTGATTTTTCCTTTCTTTGCTGTTATGCCTGGTGGCATCAACACCTGCCCGTCACAGCGCTTTCATTCCTGGAACAGCTCCATCTCTAACACTCTACTTTTTTTTTTTTTTAGTGGGTTTTTTTTTGTTTTTAATGTTATTGTGCAGCCACTTGTGTTTTCCTGCCTCCTTGTTCCAATTTCTTCCATGTATTTTCTGTTTTTGCCTTCCCACCCAATGGCAGCAGGCACCTGCCCATGTTCAGGGGATCCTTGATTCAATTCCTCTCCCTGACTCCGAGAGCATCGCGCTCACTCGGAAGCTGCAGCAGAAATTCGGGTGGAAACTCTGGAATGGCTTCTTCCCCAAGACAATTCAGTGCTGTGGTGTTTCATTTGCATGCAGGAGCACAAAGTCCACTCCTCAGGTCCCTCTGGCATGGGGAAGAGCTCTGGGATCTGTGGCAGAAGGGAGGGAGCTGAATGTGAGTCTGGCATGGAAAGGGGTGATGGAAGTGGAGAATCAAGGAAAGGTTTGGGCTGGAAGGAACCTTAAAGCCCATCCAGTGCCACCCCTGCCATGGCAGGGACACCTTCCCCTATCCCAGGTTGCTCCAAGCCCTGTCCAGCCTGGCCTGGGACACTTCCAGGGATCCAGGGGCAGCCACAGCTTCTGTGAGTAACCTGTGCCAGGGCCTCCCCACCCTTGTAGGAAAGAATTCCTTCCCAATATCTCATCTAAATCTACTCTTTCTCTTCCAGTTTAAAGCCATTCCTCCATCCTGGATCCATTGCAGGATGTGCAGAAACAAGTCCCAGAAACCATCCATTGCTGCAAGGACTCCTTTATTTTAGTTTTATTTTTACAGAAAACTGGAACAAAGAGAAGCTGCTGAGCACTTTGGGAAACCCAGCTTCATCTCCAAACCTGGAAGAACCAGGTTTAGTTCCCAGCCTTGGGAATGGAGCACTGGGAATCCCAACATTGACCTGAAGATCAGCTGGGACAGACTTTTGTTCCTCTGTTTTCCTTTTTCCTTGTGGAGGCTGACAAGAGGCAGTGGTGGCTTTGTCATGGAGACCTTGCTGTGACAGGAAAGCAAGGGAGCATCCCTAAAAATGGCATCCCTGCATCCCTGCATGCAGATCCCACACATGCAGAATGATTTCAGACAGAAAATCCCATAGTTAGGTTCTGCTCCCTCCACCTCTCTGCAGCAGAGGAAGCCACAGCTCGCAGAGGTGACCCAGGAGCACCAGGAGGTGTCTGCCTGACCCTGGGGTGACCTGGGGGGTGACCCAGGGAAAGGGCTCTGCTGGGAGGGGGCTCCTGCACAGACCCTCCCATCCCACCACCACACAGGAGACTTTTTCAGGAGTTCATCCACCTGGAGCATCCTACAGGGGCCCAACAGCCCTAATTACACCTCTTCAAAGGCCTGTGGGCTCTGGGCAATTTACTGGGGCAAAACTTGGGGTGTTTTTAATTAAATTTTCAAAAAGTTGGGCCAGTTGGGTCAAAGGAATTCTCTGTTGCTCTGACCCATCATCTGTTTGGAAATTGTTTAGCTGGGCATGTTTCCCCCCCCTTTAATTAAGACTGAATTAAAACACAGCTTATTTGGGATAATGACTGTAAAAACCATTCGCATTTTCTGTGGGTTCTGGCTGCCCAATGGACTCTGCAGGGGGAGCCTGGTTTGGGGAGAGCCAGATCTGGGGGGCCCAGGGGCAGCTCCAGAGCAGCAGGGCAGGGGGACAGATGCCAATGTCCCCATATGGTCCCACTGCAGCCACTCCCATGGAGGATTTTGGACTCAGAGGAGGAGGTTGGTGTTCCCACTGCCCCACAGAGCCCCCGGGATGTTCTGACCTTGCTCTTGGCTGGAGAGGCAGAACTGGGACCTTGTGTTTGGTGACATCTGTGCTTGGCTCCAGAGACTGTGTCATCCTGGAGAAAAAGGGGATAAAGGTAAAGGGAAGGAAGGAAGGAAGGAAGGAAGGAAGGAAGGAAGGAAGGAAGGAAGGAAGGAAGGAGAAGGAGAAGGAGAAGGAGAAGGAGAAGGAGAAGGAGAAGGAGAAGGAGAAGGAGAAGGAGAAGGAGAAGGAGAAGGAGAAGGAGAAGGAGAAGGAGAAGGAGGAGAAGGAGAAGGAGGAGAAGGAGAAGGAGGAGGAGAAGGAGAAGGAGAAGGAGAAGGAGAAGGAGAAGGAGAAGGAGAAGGAGAAGGAGAAGGAGAAGGAGAAGGAGAAGGAGAAGGAGAAGGAGAAGGAGAAGGAGAAGGAGAAGGAGAAGGAGAAGGAGGAGAAGGAGAAGGAGGAGAAGGAGAAGGAGAAGGAGAAGGAGAAGGAGAAGGAGAAGGAGAAGGAGAAGGAGGAGAAGGAGAAGGAGAAGGAGAAGGGAAAAGGGAAAGGGATAATAAAAAATAAAAATAATAAAAAAGAAGAAAAGGAACAGAGAAAGGGACAAAAAAGTAAAAAAGGAAAAGGAAAAAAAAGATGAATAGGAAAAGAAAAAGGAGGACATGGAAAATACAGAAGACCCCAGAAAAGGACCTTAGGCCCAAAGAGCCATCAAAATCCCGAGTGCTGAGCTGGGCTTTGCTGGTTCCCCCAGCAGGTGATGAGCAGCCCCCACCTGCCCACCCAGGCCCATTCTCAGGCCCCCTGGAACTGTTCTCCCCCCCAGCACCCCCAGCCCTGGGTCCCATGAGAGGCTGTGTGAGCCTGGCATCTCTGCTGGGCATACCCAGGGATTGGTGATTGCACCTGAGCTCTGCCAGCACACGAGGCTGAGGCAGCTCTGGACAGAGGTCACTTTACTGGGGTGAAAGGAACATGGAAAAATCCCTACAAACTGAGAAAACGTTCCTGCTGCCATCATGGAGCATCTCCCTGAATGCAGAACACATCAGGGCTGCTTTTTTTGCAGCTCTGCCCTGGTACTTCTGGGAACTGCTGGCTAAAGGTTTGGAAATGCAATTTTAGGCGTTGTTGGTTAACTTTGGGTTTATTTCCCACTGTGTTTGCTGGTGCTCTGCAGAGAGGGGAGGCTCTACTTAAAGTTCATGGAACAGAGTTGCCCACTTTGTGCTTTTCCTAGAAAGTTTGTGCCATTCCCCTGTGGGAATGGGCTGGACCATGGGAAGTTTTATTCTGGCTCAACACAAATAAATGTCCAGGTCCTCCCTGCCTAGAGCTGGAAACAGGATACAGAAGGTTTCACCTCCACATCTTTCCTTCCATCCAAAGCAGCTCAGGCAGGACCAGAGGCTGGTGCAGTCTGAAGGCTCGAGGCGTTTTGGGGGGCTAAGTCACACTCCCCATGGATGGGGCTACCCTCCCATATAACCCCTGGCAGCCTGAGGTCTGACAGAATTGTCCCACCCTTGGAAGTGTATCCATGTCCCTCCATCCCATGTCCAAAGTCCCCCTCTAGCTCTCCTGGAGCCCCCTTAAGCACTGGGAGAGGCTCCCTGGAGCCTTCTCTTCTCCAGATGAGCACCCCCAGCTCTCCCAGCCTGCCTCCAACAGAGGGGCTCCAGCCCTTGGAGCATCTCCATGGCCTCCTCCGGACCCTCTCCAACAGCTCCACATCCTTCCTGTGCTGAGGACACAAGAGCTGGACATAGAGGAGCTCATGAGAGAGCTCTTCTGTGCAGGACAGCCCTGCCCACATGGAGACCCCATTTAACACACACACACTCTCTCCTCACACCCTTCACGCCCTCCTCTCCATCCCAGGACCGCAGAACCCCCTTCCCACACCTGGCCAACATTCCCCAGCCATTCCCCCCTTTGTTCTCCTGCCACATTCACTGCTGGCACAGCTTCCCACAGCCCCTCCAACCAGCAGGTACTTTGTGCTGGGTTAATCATGCGTTATCCCAGCAGTAATTCCTGATGGGATTGAACATGTCACAGCCCAGGGAACCATCAGGAGCTTGGCAACTTCATCCTGTGGCTCCTCGAGTGCAGCAACAGAGGCTGGATGGGAAAACATCTCCCTCATCTGTGTGTGCTCCTGGTGTGGCTGGAGACCCAGGAGGGGCTGGGAGCTCGGAAGGCTCCAGCAGGATGGAGCCAGCGATTAAAGGTCAGGCTTATCTTAAAGGGGGAGCTTGAGCCCTTTTAATTAAATATTTATTTGTAACAGTCATTTCTCTCTTTCCTTCTTTCAAGTACCAGGCAGCTGTTAAAGTTTGGAAAGAGCCAAAAAATTCCAGCAGCAAAAGAGGAGACCAGGAGGAGAAAAGATGAGCAGTGATGGGAGCAGGGTTCTGCACTCCCTTCCACCCTCTGAAGATGCTCCAGTGCTGGATCCTCTGCAAGCAGCTCATCACCTGAAATTCCCATTAAACAGCCCCCGCCACGTCCTGTCCTTCAGAGCTAAAAACCCCCACAAGGCTGGGCACAGCTGGTGGGAAAACTCCATTTTTGGGGAAAAGAGGAGAGTGTAGGCCCAGGTGCCTCAGACACACAGTGCTGGGCCAGCATTCCAGCTGGATGCCAGAGGAGGGAATGAAATGGAGGGAAAGGCATCCTTGGGAGAGCGAGCCAAGGGAAACGCGACTTCTTTGCACCTGATTAAACATCGCAGCATTGGCGGGGGGAACTGGAGCGGAGCCGTCTGAGCCACGCAGGGAGAGGGGGCGGAGGAGCCTCCTCCCGGGGCCGGGATGACATTCCTGCTCCAGAGCATCCTCCCGGGGCTGGGATGACATTCCTGCTCTGGATAATCCTCCCGGGGCCGGGATGACATTCCTGCTCCAGAGCATCCTCCAGGGGCCGGGATGGCATTCCTGCTCCGGTGACATTCCTGCTCCAGACTATCCTCTCGAGGCTGGGATGACATTCCTGCTGCCCTGGGATGACATTCTTGCTCTGGAGCATCCTCCCGGGGCTGGGATGACATTCCTGCTCCAGGAGCTTCCCAGCCCAGCACTCATCCAGGCGGATCCTGGCCGGGTCAGTCACCAGCGTTATCCATCAGCGAGACAATATTGGCCAGAGCGAGATAAAGCAGATTATTCATTGACAAGGCAAAACCAACCAGATGAGAGCACTGAACTTTGGTGCATTAGACCAACAAAATGATAATATTTGGGGCTTAGACACTGGAAAATCATAAAAGCAGCTATTGCCCTGCCCAGGCCTTGCTGTGCCCTCCTCAAACTGTTCCCTGGGCTCAGACCGAGCCTGCAGGCTTGGGGGACCTGGGGGCACCCAAGAGAGGGTGCACTGAGAGAGAACATGAAGGCCAAAAGTCGACACATATCTAATATGGAAATAAAAAAAATGCAATACATACATGATAAAAATATATAAATACAAAGCAATTAATAGAGAGAAAATACTGATTCTATATAAATTATTAATATCTAAAATACTGGTTATGTACATTATAAATCTATACTATATTGTATATAAATAAATATATTTAATGCACATTTTATTTTTCATTTGTTTTAGCTGATGCCTGAAGGCCTGGGTGGAGCTGGCGCTTCCGGGTGTGCCCGTTCTGCAGCCCTTGGAGAGGATGTCCCAGATTGTCCCCAGGGCACAGGAACCTGCACGCACGTGCCCATTTCTAGTGGAAGTGACAAAGCTCTGGAGAGCCGGGGGCACTTCGGAGCGAAGGGCTTTTGTTTCCCGAATTGCAGCTACAGAACAGTCTGGTCTTGTCAGTATTGTGTTGATAATGGCAAAACAAGGATCTCCCGGGGTGGAGGAAGGAAACAATTTGGGGTGGATTTGTCGAGGACATCGCGGTGGGTGTTGAGGGTTCAAAGGCTCCTTCCTTTCTCAGGTCGAGGTATCCCTACACCCAGGAAAAACGCAGGAGAAACGCAGCCTCCGGATGAACCCAAGGCACGGACAATCAACTGGAGCTCAGGGGTAATTTTCGTTTCTGATCAATCTCAAATCATTTTGACCCAAGGTATAATTTGAAATGTTCCTGTCTCAGTTATTACAGCCCCAGGGCTCTCTGGGTTGTTTTCACCCTTTTTCCTGCTTGTTCTCTCTCGCTGCTTATACGATCCCAGGAAGAGTTTAATGAAAAATGAGTGTGTGGCTGGAGGGGTCAATGGAGAGTCGTTTTAGATCCTTTAAAAAAATCGGGCAGGGTTTGGTTGTGTTCTTTTAAACAGGGGTTTTCACGCTGGAGAAGATTTGTGGGAAGAGAAAAGCATTTATCCCTCTGTCAGTTGTTCTGGCTGCCTGCCCCTGCTCTCTTTTTCATGGAATCATGGACTCACTGAATCATTAAGGTTGGAAAAGCCCTCTAAGAGCATTGTTTCCCCAGCATTGCCAAGGCCACCAATAACCCATGTCCCAAAGTGCCACGTCTACACGACTGCACATCCATCCATCCATCCATCCATCCATCCATCCATCCATCCATCCATCCATGTGGGATGTGGGATGTGCTGTGTTCTAGAGAAGCTTTTTCCCATCCCATCAGGGTAGGGACCGTGTCCCCCCTGCCAGGGCACTTGGCTTCACCTGGGGTGGCCCAAACCTGGGAACCCTTGGGAAAGGTGCTGCAGCCTTTTCTGACCAACAACCTAAGGAGAGGTTGCTCCCTTTTTGTCTCCTCACGAGCCTGCTCAGCCTGTCTGGAGGCCTCTTCACCCCCGGGAATACCATTCCATTGGGAAATGGAAGGAAAAGGTAAATGAAGGATGTGGCCAAGAGCAGCCACTAAAACCTGAATCAGCACAAAGCCAGGGCAGGCTGGGCTGGAGGGTGGAGGGTGCTCAGAGAGGCACCCGGGGCTCGAGGATGGCAGTGAGCAGTTGGCAGGATAATTATTACAGGCAGAAAACAAAGGAGAGTGACAATTTTCATGTGGCTGGATTCAGCCCTCGTGCTTCTTAATTCCCGCGGAACAAAGAGCTATAATTGTTCTCAATAGCGAGGAGGGGAAGAACCTAATTTCCAATGTGAGTCAGAGAAGCTTTCAAGCAGGGGGTGGGTGGAAACTATTTATAAAGGACCATTAGGGAAAATCAGATTTCTACGCACAGTAAACAGAGCACAGAAATAAAGCATCTATTTATATGTGAGTGTGGAAAGCTTGTCCCGAGCAGCGCAGCGCCCTGGTGACACCCAGGGTCACCCCGTGGGGCCACAGAGGGTTGTGGTGGCTTCATGATGGAACAATGCCTTCCTCCAGGCAGGCAAACAAAGCTTGTTCCATCCTTCCTGTGCTGCCTTTAGAGAGAGAGAAAAAAAAATTTAATTGAACAATTGTCTTTGTTTGGCCAAAAATGTGCAGAAAGCAAACACCAAAGCGCTGTGCCAGAGTCGTGGAGATGAGCTCCCAGTTTGTTCAGTGCTTGTGTGCCCAGGTAAACTGGCATCCTGCTGCAGCCAGCACTCGTGGAAAATTTACAGTTCTGTATTCCCAGCATGGAGGAAAACCCTATAAATAAATAAAACATAAAAACAAATTCTGGTGGTGCTGCAGGATGGTGAGACCGCAGGCATCGGGTGTGAGAGGAGGCTGCAACACATGCAGAATGTTTTCCTGGGAATTGCCTCGCTCCCTGGACTCATGTGCTAAAAGCATCTTACTGGAGTTGCAGGAGTCGCAGAGTTGAAGGGATTCTGCTCCAGGCAGGGCAGAGGGGCCTGGCTGTGATATCCCTTCTTACAGGAGAAGAGCTTCCCTGTGTGGGAAGGGCACCAGCCCCAGGTGCTCCTCTGTGCCGTGACTTCAGCCAAGCCCAGCTCAGCCCTGTGTGCGCATTTTGGGACTAGGACAGGAATATTTTGCTGCAGCCACTCAATAAAAGTGAAATGCAAGCAAGAAAAATCCTTATGTCACAGATGAGCAATGTGGGCTCCCTCCTCCCCGCTCTCCATGAGGGAATTGCCTCCCTGAGCCTAAATACAGGCTTGAGCAAGGTCTGGAGCCTTGGCCGGGATAACAAGGACATGGAACAATTGGAGTGATAATCTGCTGATTAGCTCTGGTTTAGTGTAATCTGTTAGGTATCAACTTCACAGAGAGCTGGCAGTTTTCCTCCCTTACATTTGGAGCTCTAAATCAACTGAGTGAGTGGATCCATTTAGTATTTTTTAGTGGATTTATTCCTATTTTATGGGTTAGCGGATGGGAACCAGTGAGCAGAGGTGAGCACAGCCATGCCTTGAGCTGTCCCCACAAAGCGGCTCCTGCTCCCCCACAGCCCTGCCCTTCCTTCTGCCTCTCCCTTCGGTGGTGTCTGTGACTGATGACACAGCCTCTGCCTGTGGAGCAAAGCCCGGTTTATGGGATGTCTGCCCTCGCTGCAGAGTTGTGCTCCCAGGCTTGGAGCGTGAAGGAGAGCTGTTCCCGATGTGAGGTACTTTATGTGCACACAGGCCTGATTTATATCTCTTCCAACAAGCTGTTCTTTGCTATCATGAGCCAACAGGACCCATAGGGTGTTACAAGACATATTACACACAGCCAAGAGCTTTAATCCCCTTGGGGGAGTGATTACAAACAACTACACACGTCCCAGAGTTGCTTAATCACTGTTAAGAAATTTCTTTATAATCTGAGTAAATTACTTTAATTACTTGCAACTACCAATTAGCGTTTGAATGCTTCCACTGAGAAGTTTGCAGGCATTAATCTGCTCCCTTGGAATGTGAAATCAGCGGCTGGAAGATGGCTTTGGTCTGTGCACAGGCAGCAATCTGGCAGGACGAGGAGGCAGCAGCCCCTGCCCGACAGCCCCTCCGCAGCCGCCTGCCCTCCGCTCTGATTTATTTAGGAGCTTGAAAGGAGAGTTCAGCGCTTCCACGAGCTTTAGCAGCTGGATAATATTGCTGGATCCTGGGAAAGGGAGGGCCTGCCTGAACCCTGCGGTGGGCACGGAGGCTCTGCCTTTTGTAGCCAGACAAAGCAAACAGTCCCAAACCCTCCCTACCTGGGAGATGAGGCACTCAAACACATCCCACAGCCTCTCTGCTCCCATCCCGGTCTGTGCAGCTCCAGTTATTCCCTAATCCCCAGCATGGGGTGGGTTTTGCCAGCTCCTAGGTCTGAGCTGAGCTTCTCTTTAATATGTGAGCACCGCTGAGGTTTGGACAAGCACAGCCCCACTCCCCCTTCTCCCACCAGCCTGTTCTGCCAGGAACTCTCAAACTTGAAATGGCAGGATCAAGGCCTGGACTTGCTTTCCTGGCCACTTTCAAGGCTTTGCCAGCCTGGATCGGGTTCAAAACACTTTTTGTCTTTGATATTTCGGCACAGGGTGCCCGCTCTGGTCCTCTCTTCCTTTGCTGGGCATTGGGAGGGTGCTGATGTGAGGAGTCTGGGCATGGCCCGAGTGCCCCGGCCTGTGCCTGTGGGGAGGCAGAGCAGCTGCCATGGAGAAGGCCGGGTCCATGGCAGGGATATCCTGGGAGTTCTGTGCTGGGTCCATGGGCTGGGATCCTGGGAGCTCCATGCAAGGTCCACGAGCTGGGATCCTTGGAGCTCCATGCCAGATCCATGGTATGGAATCCTGAGAGCTCCGTGCTGAATCTATGGGCTGGGATCTTGGGAGCTCCATCTTGGGTCCATGGGCAGAGAATCCTGGGAGCTCCATCCTGGGTCCATGAGCTGGGATCCTGGGAGCTCCATCCCAAGCCTCTGCCAAAAGTGCCTCTCCTGCTCTCTCGTAGGCTGTGGCTCGGCCTCTGTGCCTGGGGCTCCCTCTGCTCCGTCCAGGCACCTGCCTGGGGCTGGGGGACAGGAGCTGTGTGCCCATGTCCCCAGGCCGTGTCTGAAGGGATGAGCACTGTCCCTTCCACGTCACCCCAAAGGTGTGCTGGTGCATCAGCCTCATCCCCCTCCGTAAGGCAACAAGAACAACTCCCCAAAAATTACAGAGTCACAAGTTAAGTGGCTCTTTCCCACGGCAATGGCACTGTCATGGCTGTTCCTGAATCTGTGGGCAGCCCTCAGAGGTTTTCTTTCACCCAAGAATTTGCTTGGCTGAGGAAACTTCTCCCCTTGCACCAAGTCCTGCCGTGAGCAGGTGAGGAGCTCTTTGGAGCAGGTGTGTGGCTGCTGACTCACTCCACCCCAAGCTGGGTCTCCTCAGGTGCTGGTAGCGGTCCCGCCACCATCCCGTCCTTCGGTGGCTCCCAGGGGATGGAGCGTGGCCAGCCCCCGACCGCGGCCCTGGCACAGGCTGAGCTGCTCCTCCCAGCCAGGATGGATGTGGCCCAGGCCCCACCAGCCTCTCCCAGCCGCTGTTTGTGCCTTGTGATACTTTCACATGAGAAACAAATAACGGCTGATGGTATCTCCTGCAGGAAAAAAACAAGGTTACTCCCCTGACCTGATTAATGCAAATAAACTGAACGGAGTCCTGTTGCCCGGGGCTTGCAAATTTAATATCTGTTCCCTGCCTCATTTCATGCTGGTTTAGCCTCTCGCCCTGTGACTGCAATTACCTCTGTGGCTCTGCCTGGGCGTCGGGGCCGCTTCCCCCGCGCCGCACGTGATGCAGCTTGGGCCGGGGCGCCTCGCTTTGGTGTTTGGGCTTTCTTCTTCTTGTGGTTTAATTTCCTTTGAGTTTATTAATTATGGCCAGGGGTGGGGGCCAGGAATGTTTGGCTGATGCTTCCTCTTTGCGTGGTGCAGAACTTCAGCCCTGTAATTCCCCCTTTATTGGATGCCCCAGCTTGGGTCAGGGAAGAGGAGCCAGTTCTGGCTGCAGGGAGCCAGGGATGGGAACATCTTTTTCCTTGTCCCAGACTGTGACCCCTGTGCCCAGCTCCCTGCATCGCTCCCTGAATTCCCTCCACCATCTTGCCCTGTGTTTCCCGCTATCTAGACGTGTTCAAAAAAAGACTGGATATGGCACTTAGTGCCATGGTTTAGTTAAGGTGTTTTGGGCACGGGTTGGACTTGATGATCTTGAAGGTCTCTTCCAACCTGGTCATTCTGTGATTCTGTAATTCTGTGATCTTCACTTGCATGAAGTGAACACTTTGCAAGAGGCTCTGAAAGGTGTTTGGAACCATTTCACTGGGGCGTTCTGTTGGTGTGCCTTGCACTGGATCCCTGGGAAAGCAGGAACAGACATCCACATCCTCCAGGCCTGGGTGAGCAAAGAGATGCTCCAGATCCATCACTGGGCATTACCAGCATGACCCTTTGCAGGCCACGAAGCAGATTTTTATTCCAACCCCACCTGCTACAGGCAGGATCTGCACCCAGAATTCGAGTGGCAGAAGTCTCATGTGAACAATGGGCAGGGCTGTCCTGGAGATGGGATTTCCTGCCCCTGCTCCCAAGGCATCCTGCACCCCTGCACTGCACCGGGATGAGTCAGTGTCCAATGCAGAGCTGGACACTGGTGCCCTCCTGGGACACTGGTGCTGTGCCAGGCAGGGGGTGTGGAGGGGAGGCTGCAGCCCCTTCACCTGTGCCATACCTGTGCCCACGAGAAGCAGAGACTCTGGCCATGAGCCCAGCCTACCTTTCAGCAGCACAACATTCAGTTTAAAGGCATAAAAACAGCTCTGTGAATGGTCCTTTATAATTTCCAGGCTGGACTGCGAGCTGGGGCTCCCACCCTTCTGTTTGCTTACATCTTCCTTGGAGCTGGAGCTGTCAGGGAGGTGAGAATGAGGGATGGTGACTTCCTGAGCGTGCCCGGCCCCACGCGAGCACTCGCACACCGAGCGCCGATTCCGCAACTCTTGTTTGGTTCCCGGCCCCAGAGCTGCCAATCTCTGCTGGTTTTTGGTGCCTCTGTGTGAGTCTGTCACGATGCCTTAATGGCTGTATCACCTTGTGAAGCTTTCAGACATCCTCCCTCCTTTCATCAACGGTGGGAAACCTGCCAGGCTCTGACAGGTTCTCCCAAACAAACCCCAGCGCGATGGGAGCGGGAGCTGTGACTGGCACTTTGGCCCCGTGCCCAGTGCCTGCGGTGCCCAAACCTCGGCGTGTCCCTCCTGCAGTGCCCAGCTCGGCCATGACAGTGCTGGCTCCACGCTCAGCCCCACAAGGGACAGAGGGTTCTCATCCTTTTGAAGAGCAGTGAGGCCCCACCAGCTCATCCAAGTCCTTGCAAGGTGTCCCTGAGGCACCATCCCCCTGTGCCCGGCACCAGGACATCCTGGAGCCCTGTCCAAGCCACAGCTCTCTGCATCTCAGCTGTCCTGCTCTATAGAGGGCTCCAAAGGGGTTTTCCCAAGCTGATTTGGGTATTTAGGTTTGCCCCTTCCAGTTTTGGAAGGGGCTGCCCTGGGAGGTTTGGAGTCCCCATCCCTGGAGATGCCCAAGGAAGGACTGGAGGTGGCACTCAGTGCTCCGGGCTGGTGACAAGGTGGGGATGAGGCACAGGTTAAACTCAGGGCTTTCCCAACCTCACTGACTCTGGGATTCTGTGATCCCAAGAGACCCTCCGGAGCAGTTTTGGTGTTCCCTGGGCAGCCTGGCCATGGCAGTGTGACCCTCCACACCACATCCCGGGGCTGGGCCATGCACAGAACTCAGAGCAGCTCTTGGGGGCTTGATCCCAAGGCAGCATCCGGGGCTGGCTGAATCCCCCTCCCCCTGATCCCTCTGCAAGAGCCTGCCTGGGGCAAGAGCTGCTGTGAGCAAACGGAGAGCTGCTGGAAACTGCAGAGGACACAGCATTTCATCATTTTGGGGCCCAGACTGTCTCTGCTGCACCAACAAGGGAACTATTTGTGTGGTTCAAAGCCTTATTCATTCTGTTGTGGGTTTCTTTTCCAAACCACCCACTTCAAGTTTTGGGTGAAGGTTCAGTTCCATTTTTCTTATTCCCAGCTCATTTGCCCATCCCTAAAACAAACATATTGGAGCAAGCATGTGGGGGAGAGGGAGCATTAATCAAAGAAAAGGGGAGGTGAACGTAACGCAAACAGGGAACGACAATGCACAGAGTATTTGCATAATCCAAGGAGAAAGCTTTCCTGCTGAAAAGCTAAAGCTACTGGCATGGAAAAGCAAAGGTCTGAACAGGAACTCCGGTCCTGAGCAGCAACAGACACCGGGGGTAATAAATCAGAGATGTGGTACAGACGTAGCGGTTCCAGCACGCTTCCCAAACTTTGCATTCCATGCCTTTGGAAGAGGGCCCATCCTGCCTGCTTTGAAGCTCCCGGCCAAGGTGCCTGGACAGCAGCAGGAACAAGCCCAGGCCTGAGGAGCAGGTGCTCAGGTGGAGCCTGAACCCCTCAGAAATCAGCACTGGCCTCGTGCAGATGCTTCCCCAGGACAAGGGTGTCCTGCCAGCTGATACAGCCAGAACAGAGCCCCAAGCACTGGGAGAGGGTAATGGATGTGATTCCAGGGCTAAGAAGTCCAGGAATTTAAATAGCAAGTTGGCATTTTACAAAGGAAATGGCTTTGTGGAGGTGTCTATGAAAATGTGGGGTTTTGGGGAGTGCCCTGGCTGGCATTCCCCACTCCTGGATGACCTTGGGCAAGGTGCTTCACCTTGCTCTGCTTGGGTTTCTGCTGAGCTGCTCCACAGTGGGATAATTTTCCCTGCTCCACACATGTGATGTGGCTGTGTTTGTTGGTATTGGTGAATAGTCTGAGAATCCCTGAAGGGATATCTTAGAGGAAGGGAAGGGAAATAAAAATCCAGCCAGGATCCTGCCCTGGCAGGAGGTGCAGAGGTGGCAAGAACCTTTACAGGCTGAGTTCCTATCTGTGCCAGGTGCAGGCAGTGCCAAGGAAGGAGCAAGGAAGCGTCTGGAGCTGAAAGCCTGGAGTGTGTTTAGCCTGGAGAGGACAGATCCAAGGGGGATGAGAGGGTGCTCCTCAAATACACAAAAGGAAGCTGAAGGAGAGAGGGTTCCAGGCCAGGTTGGACAGGACTTGGAGCAACCTGGTGCAGTCGTAGGTGTTGGAACAAGATGAATTTTAATTCCTCCCAACCCAACCCATTCTGTGATTCCTGATTATGGACATGGAAACAACGGAGTGAAGTAGCAGCAAGGGAAAAGCAGGGCAGAAAGTGGGAAAGGCAGACAGGGTGGCACAGCTCATACCTGGGGACAGGTTTCCAGCCTGGCCCCACTGCAGACAGAGGCTCTGCATCCAAGGATCACCAGCAGACTCTGGGAACACGGAGCCCTGGGAATGGCTGGTGGAGAGGTGGCTCTGCTCTGCACCAGGTGGGTGCCACCTGCCCACCCTGAGCCCTGTCCCAGCACTCTCCTCTCTCTCTGTGTGACCCAGGACACAGTGCCACACACAATCCCAGCCCTGGGAGCTGCATCCCTGCCTGCCTGGCATGCGGGGCCCACGTGGGATGTGCCATATGCCTCCTTCCCCTGCAATTCCCTGGCTGAAGGTATTTGATCAGACCAGTCGTTCAGGAGCCATCTGTCCCCTGCAGAAAGACAGCTGATTCTCCTTCCAACCTCTGAGGGCAGCTCCAGGGGCACACCCAGGTTAGCAGCTTTGGAAAATGCATCACTGTAAGAGATGTCAGGAATTCCCAGGGATGGCAGTGGCAGAATATTCAAAGCCCATTCTGCAAATCAGTGCCTTGGACACTAATATAAGTAACTTTAAAAAAGCAGAGAGAAAGGCAGTTGAGGAGATAAAACCCTGTCATTTCCATTTCTAAGGGATATGAAATGGTGCTTTTGAAAAAAAGCAATTTGTAAACTTTAGATAGCAGCAAATTCCTTGTTTTTTGGACACAATACCAGCTTTGCATATGCGCTGAAAGAAAGAGGGAGAGAAAATAACCCCGAAGCATCCTGCCCACTGCATTAGCTTTTAAAATAAAACCCATTTATATATAAATGTTGGCTTTTTTCCCAGTCTCTGTAGAAAAGCTTTTTTATATTAAATGCTACAATGAATTAAATTAACCATAATGATTTCTTTGTGAATGGGAACCCTTTTTCCTGTGTGACATGTTTTTGATCATTTTTTTTTCCTAGCTACAACAACCCCTGCTCCTATCAAGTTGAGGATTTTGTTTGTTCTGCTATTTGCACGCTTCGATACAATTCCTACGTGCACTCCTTGTTCTGAGGAGAAATAAGCCACAGATATTCTGGGTGCAGAGGGGTGGGAACCTCAGACAGCCCCACACTCACCTGTGGCTGCAGGGTCAGGACAGCCCCGTCACCTCCTATGGCCAAGTGCCACAACAGGCAGCTTCCCCAGCAGCAGAGCCAACAGCCCAGATCAGTTTGGACAAGGCCTGGAGGAACAGGGCAAGGGGGAATGGCTTCCCAGAGGGCAGGGATGGATGGGATATTGGGAAGGAATTCTTCCCTGTGAGGGTGGGGAGGCCCTGGCACAGGTTCCCAGAGAAGCTGTGGCTGCCCCTGGATCCCTGGAAGTGTCCAAGGCCAGGTTGGACAGGGCTTGGAGCAACTTGGGACAGTGGAAGGTGTCCCTGGCCATGGCAGGGGTGGGGCTGGATGGGCTTTGAAGTCCCTTCCCATCCAAACCCTGATTCTTTGATTCACCTGTGACCCACAGCCAGCACTTCCCCTGGACTTGCCCTTAAGGGACTCAGCATCGTTCAATGTTTTCAGTGGTTGATGTTTTCAGTTGTTGTTTTCAGTTGTGAATGCTTTTAGTTGTTGATGTTTGGCCTGCAGTGCCCTTTGGCTCTCCCTGGGCACCAAACCCCACTGCCTGCTGCAGGGCCCAGGCTGGGGCTGGGGGCAGTGGGAGTCCCGGGGCTCCAGGCTGGTGGTTGGGGCTGGGCAGGGAGCTTTTGCTGGGGGGAGGGATTTGGCTCATCACTGGAAAGGAAAATTAGGTCACATTTCTGATTTGAAGAGCCTGGATGGCATCCCATTTATTTTGGGTTTCTCCTAAAGAGTGACAAGCTCCTGTTTCTCTCCAACCCCATTTCCTTCTCCATTTTTTTTTCTTTTTTTGTTGTTTTTTTTTTTTTTTTTAAGCATTTCTCCTTTTCCCTGCTTGTTTTTCCTAGAAAACAGAAACTGAGCCATGCCGAGCTGTGCTGAGCTGAGCTGAGCCAAGCCACAGGGACATGCCTGGGGACATCAGAGCCATCTGCAGATCCCAAGGAGGTGCCCAGGGTGTGGACTTTAACCAGGCCAGCCCGAACCCTCTGTAAATCATCCCGTATCATCCAAGGCAGCCCATGGCACAGTTTGTCCCCAATCCATTTGGGAAACCATTCTGGTTCAACAGGAACCATTGGAAGACAAGGTTCAACAAGAACTATTTTAATTTCTTCCCTGACATTCATTCCTGATTTGCTTCTGCTGGATTCAATTCCAGCACTCCTCTCCAAGCCCCTTGAGCCACCTCTCTCCTCCCTCACTTCGTGTCATCAGATGTTTTTTGGCTAACTGCAAAGTCCTTGGCCCCTGTTCCTGCCTCCACAGTGACTCTTCCCAGACAGGACACCCCTAGAGACCCCCCCACCTCCTGCTGTTCAGCACCCCCAAAATCCCCCCAAACCAAATCCTGGAGTGCAAATGAAACAAAATACCAGTGAAAGCTGTAGGAATTCATTTGGGGGGTTTGTTTGTGTGGTGGGAAGCCAGGAGACATCAGGCTCAGAGCTGTTCCATCCCTACACGTGTCAGGGGTGTCCCAGCCCCAAGTGAGCCCCCACTTGTCCCAAAATGTGAGCATCACCACCTGGGATGTCGTTGCAAAGCCGTGTTTCCTTGGCAATCCCTTATCTCTCATCTGAGCCATCAGCATAATGAACGGCTCTGCTCCTGCATAAACAGCACCTGAACACCCCGTGGAGCAGGGAATTGTCAGATTGAAGGAAAATGCCTGAAATGGAGAATCCCCTCAGGATTGGGGATTGTTCCTGGAAGGACAGGCTCTCCCTCTTTTCCAGGGGTAATGAGGTAATTAGAGAATGAGTAAAGGATGGTTGCATCAGTACCTGAGGATTCCAGAGGTGGGAACTGTCTTGGATTAAGGGCAGGGTTTTGTGCTGCCAGTCACCCAGTGTGTGTGACCAGTCAGAAGAAAGCCTGGTCCTTCCAAGGAGGGAAATAAAGACTCCTGGGTTTGAAATATGTGTAAAGGGCAGGTGAGACCTGACATTATTGAAGTCATTTCTCACCTCCCTTCCAGGGAGAAGTGGGTCTGGGATGCTGGAGGAGAGGCAGGCAGAGCAGGCAGCTCCTGTGGGCCTGGAGTAGAGTGTTCTTATGTTTTCATCTCCAGGGCACTGGCTGGGGAGTTCAGAGAATAGTTTGGGTTGGAAAGGACCTTCATGGTCATCCAGTGCCACCCCTGCCATGGGCAGGGACACCTTACACTAGCCCAGGTTGCTCCAAGCTCCATCCAGCCTGGCCTTGGACAATTCCAGGAGCAGGGCAGCCACAGCTTCTCTGGGCACCCGGTGCCAGGACCTCCCCACCCTCACTGTAAAAAATATCTTCCCTGTATCTGACCTAAATAAACCTTTTAATTTAAAACCATCCCCCCTTGTCCTAGAAATGGAGCCCTGCCCAAATTCCTCATCAGGGCTGAAGGAAAAGCTGCAGTGGTGTAATTGTTTAAGCTGAGGCAGTGGAACTGCACAGTTCTCAGAGCTTTAATTTAGATGATTTAAGGTCCTTTTCTTTATGTTTTCTCCATTTGTAATTGCAAAGAGGCTGTGAACCAGGACACTGAGCTTATCGATGGCTCTGAGCAGCCACCGACTCCGGGGTGGGATGTGGTCAGGCAGGAAAAAACCATCTCTTCCCCTACCTAATTAAGTGCCTCGTTGGGTTTTGCAGGCACACGTGGTTGTGGTGGCAGCGGTGACATTTTCAGCTCACTGGGGCAGTGACAGGGAAGCAGAGCAGAGAGCTGGGGGAGGCACCAAATGGGGGAGAAGAAAACATTTCCATGTGCCCCAGACATGTTCATCTAGGGTGATCTTTAACCAAAGCCCTGTGCTGGCAAGGGACCCTGTGGAAATCTGGATTGCTGGCAAGGAAAGGAGCAGGTCTGGGCACTGGGCACTGCAGGGATGCTGGAAAAGGTGCTGAAGGCACTGGGAGTCTTGGGGGGCTCTGCAGCCCTCTGAGGGGAAGCCAAGGGGGAGAGATCCCAAGAGGAGGCAGGTAGGAAGAGGGATGGGGAGATGAAAGCACAGAGAAGGGGTGGGGAGCTCCAGGTGCGCTGGGACCTGACCTGGAAACGGGCAGGGAGGAATCTGAGCATCAGCAAACAGGCAAAAATAACCCTGCTCCTAAGGAATGCCTGAGCAGCAGGAATGCCACGTGCTGCACATGGGGAGAGGAGAGGCAAAAATACCAACACCAGTAAATCAGTACT
The DNA here is from genome assembly GCA_013400575.1 of Peucedramus taeniatus. NCBI lineage: Eukaryota > Metazoa > Chordata > Aves > Passeriformes > Fringillidae > Peucedramus > Peucedramus taeniatus. Next base: position 959,039 of record WBNO01023171.1, read on the forward strand.
GTTACTCTCCCCTCCAGACCTTAGCATCACCTGGGACCCTGTAATGAATTCCCAGGCTTTTAGGAGCACCCTCCTTTTGGAACTGGCTGCTCCAAGGCTGGGCTCTTGAAATAGATGGGACACGGTGGGAAGCTGGAGGCTCTGCAGCCTTCAGCCATACCAAAGTCTGCTGTCCTTCCAGGCAAGGGCAAGGCAGGACAGATGAAACGGCCTCAAGTCGCTCCAGGGGAGGTTTAATTGGATATTAAGGAAAAATTCTTCCCCCAAAGTGTTGTCCAGCCCTGACAGCTGCCCAGGGCAGTGGTGGAGCTCCCATCCCTGGGGAAATTTAACAGACACATAGATGGGGCACCTGGGGACATGGATTAGAGGTGGCTTTGGGACAGCTGGAGTCGATGGTCTCAGAGGGCTTTTCCAACCTTGATGATCCAGAGATTCCAAACCCACCGTGGCAGTGCTGGAGGAGCCAGTGAGGGGAAGTGCTGAGTCAGCAGCGTCCAGCCTTATCTGTCTTGTGCTGAGCCCTCCCTGCTGATTGTTCTGGGTTTAGGCAAGAGCAGGTTTTGCTAAGTAAGACTAAATGCCCCCGATCCTGGCACTCCCCTGCCTGGTGTCAGCCCCACTTGGCTATGCCAAGCCCGGGGTCAAGGCCTGGGGAGCTCTGTCACCTCATGACCCGGTGGGGACATCGCTGCCAGGTAGCACTCAAGAAGCTGCTGGTGTTGTTGTTCTTGGTTTCCTCTGGGTTTTATTTTCCTAACCATCTTCCAGATGCTGCAGAATCCCCAGATGCAGCCGCAACAAAGCTCTTGCATTTTTAACTTTAAAAAACATAATTGGGTAACTGAGAATAATGACTAAAGAGTGCAATAAATCATGTCTCCACCTGGCCTGGAAATGGGGGAGGGACAGGGGACGTGTTCCTTCCCCCATTAATGAACAGCGCTGAGCCATCATCACAAAACACTCCCAGAGTCAGCAAATCTGCTCCAGCCCTTGCAGGGCTCTGTGCTCTGGGACCCAGGGACACGAACCCCCGGGCAGGAGGGGACTTGGGAACCTCTGAGGTTTGCCCCAGAGACCAACTGGAATGGAAATGGCACTGGGTAAGAGTCAGAGACACTCGTGTGTCCCAGCAGGAATTTTTGTCGCTCCCCTGTTCTCACCTGTCCAGTAACACAGCTGTGCCCAAGCCTTGGGAGCTGTCTGGGGCAGGGAAAAAGAATAACTGTGCTGGAGCTGTTAATGTTCCCATTTTTGCTCCTTGATCCACCCAGGCAGGGCTGTCACCCCCGGTGCCAAGATCCCCCACAGCCACAGGAGCCGGTGGCAGCAATGGGCGTGGGGTTGGGAGCAGCGGAGCATCAGGAATGTCAGAGTTTCCCTCACTCTCCCTGTTGTATTCCCAGGACTTGTCTGGGATCTCAGCAGCCTCCTGCCCACCCCAAGGCTCCCCCTCTGCAGGGCAAAGGGAAGGATATTTTTGGATCTTTGCCCAGCAGCTTTCAAAAGGAGATGTGGAATGGATTAGGACCCTCTGTGGCAGAATTAGGAGGGAATCCCATGGAGCAGGAAACCGGTGACATCATAGAAGAGAATCACAGAATGACTAAGGTTGGAAAGGACCTTTAAGATCATTAAGTCCAATCATCAACTTAACCCCACCAGGTTCACCACTAAATCATGTCCTCCAGTGCCACATCCACACAGTTTTTGATTGCTTCCAGGGATGGTACCTCCCCCACTGCCCGGGACAGCCTGTTCAATGCTTTGCAACACTTTTTGTGAAGAAATTATTCCTGATGTCCAATCTAAACCTCCCTTGGTGCAGCTTGAGGCCATTTCACTGTTGTTTCCTCCCAGATATGACTTTTACACACAGAGCACTCCTGGGAGAGCGGAGGGAGGGAACAGACAGAGCAGGAACAGGATTGGAGGGGACAAGGGGCAGAGCTGTGAGCCCCTTGTGCTCCATCCAGAGGAAGGGCTGGAACAAGGATTCAGCACAAGGGGAGTGCAAGGAGTCTTGCACAGGTCAGTGACACTGCAGGACATCCACAGCCCTTCTCCAAAGAGACATTCCCAGCCCAGGCTCTGTCACTCCCATGCTCTGGCATTGATTCCTCCCAGCTTGCAGCTTTATCAGCTGTTCCAAGGCAAGATGCTTATCTGCCTGAGCCTCTTCAAGCTGATAGTTGCTCTTATCTCTGCTGCTCTCCAGGGCTTCGAGGCTGGGGGGTTTGTGGCATAGTCATGGAAAAATTTCAGCTTTGGGAGACTAAACCTGGGAGTGATTTCTGGAGTTTTATCACTCATTGTACATTGCTCCAGAGCCTGTGAGGGACTCGTGGCCATGGCTGTGTTAAAGGGATATGGAAGCAGAGCCTTTTCCAGCAGCCTTTGCCCATGACAGACACAGCCACACGTGTCCCAGACACGGCAAAGAAGTGTCCCATGGGCACACAAAGGCCATAAGGAGGTTGGCACAGGAAGGCCAGTGAGACAGGACTAAAAAACTGCCCCGAAACTCCAGGTATGGCTGATGGTCACCCAAAAACCCCTTCATCCACCTTTGCAATTAAATTTTTGGATTTTGTCCGCTTTGACCTTGGCCAAAGCTCTCCAGCTTCTGTGGCTTTGTCTCCTGACCTTCTCCGTCCTCCTGGGAACGCCTCTGCCCACGGGCTGTTCCTGAAAGCTGCAAGGAAAACATAAACATAATTGAGAAAAAGTAATTGAAACTTGTAAGAGCTGAGGAGAGAGTTCTCTCCTTGGCCCGCCATTCGTCGCCAGGAAATAAACACCTTTATGGCTGCTGTAATTAAGGCCTAAACACAACGGAGACAAAATTTCTGTCATTAAAGGTATCCTCAAAGATCTCATGCCTCCACCTGCTTCCCTCCAATGCCGCTTTCCCAGACTTCATCCACACAGCAACACCTTTCCAGACACAAGCGTCACCTCTAACCTCAGCTGAGTTGAAATTTTCCCAGTTTCTCAGCAGTTTTTCCCCATTAAATCCAACTCATACTGCAGTGCTGCCCTGAAGCTGTTGCCCTGTTTGTTGCTGTCCCCATTGCCCAGAGTGACCTGGCCACCTGCATGTCCCCATCACTCCCTGCATCCATGATGCCTTGAGACATTGGTGACCCAAGGATGTTGTGGACTCCCCATTCCTGGAAATGTTCAAGGCTGGGTTGGACCAGCCTGGGATAGTGGAAGCTGTCCCTGATCATGGCAATGGGTGGAACAAGATGAGTTTTCCAACACAAACCATTCCATGATTCCATGATGCTGGAGCTTGTAGAAGCTTTTTAACGTCACATCTCCAAGCACCGTGTCTCGCTCAGCTCTGCTGGCCCACACTGGGGCCAAACCATGGCTAATTCCATGTTTTCTGGAGTGGCTGGAGACCCTTGGGCATGGTGGCTCTCGGAGAGCACCGTGTTGCTGTGTCTATTGTATTTCTAAGCTTGTTAGCTGATTAACCACACTTGCAAGCTGGCAGCCGACTGCCTCGCTGAGGGGCTTCAATGGGAGTCTGGAACAATGCAATGACACAGACAAAGGGTTTAATGGATAATTAATTGTTCCAGCGTGTGAAGTTTCTGTGCAAGGATCCTGGTGAATCAGAGTTTCCGATTTTCACCCCCCTTTACAATAGAACTAAATAGTAACACAGAAATCATGGAATGGATTGGAAGATTTTTGAAAAGAGAAAGGCCAGAAATGAGGCTCATTTGGGGTGGGGTGTCCCAGCACTGCAGCTCTGTATCCATGTCCAAATCCTTCCACACAGAGAAGATCTTGCCTCTAGGAAGGCAAATGAGGGAAAGAGAAGGGTCGGGAGGGGGTGCCAAGCCCTGCAGGGAATGTGCAGTGCTGTAAAGGAGCAGAGGGGTTGGCCACCTTCTCCATCCCCCTGAGCTGCCCTGGCACCACCAGGATCATCACCAGCACCCCCTGTGAGCGCCTGGCATGGCAGCATCCCTGTGCCAGCAGATCTGCAGGGACAGAGCCCGGGAGCCACAACACGCTGAGCACCCAACACATCCACCCAGTGCTGCACCCACACATTGCCTCCCAGAGCCCTGATCCCACACCGGAATTTCTGCCCTTTCCCTCATTTTACCGAGTGTATTTGACACCTCACAAAGGCCCAACACCAACACCCATCTGTGCACAGGGCGCAGAGCCTGGGGCACCTGGGCACAGGGAGAGACTGTGCACACACACACACACACACACACTCGTGCTCACACCCACATTAGGCACACACACACAAGCACACACACACTAATGCTTTCCCCTGTCTGTATCTCTCTTTCTCTGATTTCTGAGCTGTGGCCAGAGCCGGGGAGAGGAGCTGCTCCCAGCCCAGGCCCAGCACAAAGCCGGGCTCAGCGGGCCGGGCACAATGGCAGATTACATTAGAGACAACAGCCAGACGTGTCCTTGTCATCCCAGGTTAATATGACTGTGGATTAATGCTGTAGCTGCTGATTGTTATGGAAATCCCCCCATTTAGCTCCTTCCCTAAGCATTGACAGTTCTAGCCTTGAATTCCGAGCAGGGGTGGAACTTGTTAATGGATTTCATTTTCCTGCAGGAAGCCAAAGCATTTAGAGGGAGAGGCAGCGCCAGGGTGCTGACTTCCTGGAAGGTTTCCAGTCTGCATTGAGGCACCGTGGACGGGTTAATCCCTTGCTTGGATGCAAAGCGATGCAAAGAGCTGTGTTGGTCTTGCCTCTCTAGGAAAAAGGAGGAATTTGGGTGTGGGGAAGTGAGCGTTCATGGGATTGTTTCCTCTTGAAACCTCTCCTGGCCTGGGTAATGAATGTCCCGGGCACATCCCACTCCCTGCTCGCAGACACGCCTGGCACTGCACCTGCTGCAGGGATGGCTCTGCCAGCTTTGGCTGCCCGGTGCCAGCTCAGGGACTGGAGCTGCTGCCATCCCTCTGCCTTGTTGCCATCTTGTAGCTGCTGTGTGTGTTCCTGGCTGTCCCCATGCCGATGGGAATGCTCCGTGTTCCCGCAGTGCGGCTCAGCCGTGCCACTCTCTTCCTGCACAGCTCCCTCCTCTTTCACCGCTTTGTCCCTGTCCCCCTGAGCAATAGGAAAATGTCCAACTGCTCCTGAGCAAACCTGGAATGTGCCTGTGCATCCCAACCCCAATGAACTGTTTAGGATTCAAGTGATGACTCATGGGGCAGATCTCCAAAAGCCTGAGAGAAGGAGGGCTCTGACACCAGAGCAGAGGGATTGGGGGGCACAGAACCTCAGAATTAGGGTTTTCCTTACAGGTATTTGGGTTATGTTTAAAACCAGGGTTCTCTCTCCTTCCCTTCTGCTCCCTCTCATCAGGAGGGATCATTAGTCCTTGCGAGATGGTCCAAGTTCTCTCTGACATTTTTCTTGACTTTTGCTGGGGAAGTTCATGGATATTTCATCCCACAGCCAAAGGCCACTGCTGCCATGGGAAGGGATGAAATCCCATCCATCCCATCCCAGTTCTGCCACAGCAAAATGAACCAAATAGAAACGAATCCAAGAAGTACCATGGCTTTTTCCACGGTGCAGGGAGTTGATTCCCGAGCTGACGCTCCCGTTGGAACAGAGCCCTTGGTGGGGTTGGAGCTCTGGGAGGTGACAGCAAAGGGACACCCGGGGTCCTCCCCTCTGCTGAAACACGTGTTCCGTGGAGAAACCAGCAGAGTTTCCAGAGGCGGGGGCTGTGTTTGACAGCAGTTTTACACGCTCCCAACACACAGGATACCTGATCCTGACGGGAGCTTTGGGATGCTGCTGCAGCACACGCCATGCATAGTAATAACGCTAATGAATCCCGTTCCTAATTGTCCCCCTCCCGGGGGTGACAGGAGCTCCCTGTCCCAAGCCCTGCTCGGGGGAGGGAAGGGGGGTTGCTGTGGAGATGCCTTGAGGGATCCCACACTTTGGAGCCTGACTTCAGGTGCAGGAATAAGCAGCACGAACAGTCCGGAGAGACAAAGCTGCCCTTCTCATGGAAATGCCTCTGGTGGTGCCGGGAAGGGAGGGAGGGAATCAGAGGGTCTCTAGCCATGGAGATGCAGCATTGTTTCCCAGTAATTAGCATGTTTTCCAGAGCTTTCCACGAGTCATCAGCAGCCTTTTAAAGGGATTTTGCCAAGGAGCATTTAAATGGAAATCCCCCGGAGATACAGATCCTCTGTTCGGGGTCTCCTTCCTCCCAGTGGAAGCCAGCCCCCACCTGCTCGGTGGGTTTATGTGGATCTCAGATCCGGGGGATTTTCATGTGCTCCAGTATGGGGACAGCATTCCCGACTGCAGCTCCCCTCCTGGGGTGCTGCTCCTCAGCCCCAGGTCCTGCTCCTGCATGGATACAGGAGGGTCACTTCCATCTGCCTGGGGGGTTCCCAGGGCATGGAGACACACAGTGGTTTCCAAGGGAGCAGATCCATGGAATCATGGAATACTCTAACTTGATGAAGTCCCTTCCATCCCCAAGCCTTCTGTGATTCCATGTGTGGCAGCAGCACTGTCCCAGTGGTGGCTGAAGAGATCTCGGGGGGACAGTGCCAGTCACTGGTGGGACTGGCAGGGAGGTCAGTCCTCCTCAGGGAAGCCACGAGGAGACACCTGGAAGAGCCACAGGCTGGAGCCATCCAGCTTTTGGTCATCCAGATGAGCAACACCAGGTCCCTAAACCAGCATTTGGAGACAGAAATGACATCACCTGGTGGCCAGAAATGATGGAGACCCTGCAGCACCACCCCACAGCTCCATGCAGGTGCAGGTTCAGAGGCAGGTACAGTGTAGATGCAGATGAAGGTGTAGATGCAGATGAAGGTGTAGATGCAGGTACAGGTGCAGGCAGACCCCCACGGACAGTCCTGAGAGGTGTGGGCAGTGAGTGCCAGTCCCAGTGTTGCTCTCAGGGTGGGTCTCCCTCCCTGAATGAAGATCCTTCTGCAGTCTCACTTTGCTCTTCACCATTCTTTTTCCCAGCCCTGTGGCCATTCAGACATTCCCTACCAAAACCCTTTGTGACTTTCCCAGCTGAAGGTCTCAGTGACCAAATTGCTGGATCTGACTCAACCCCCCACCTTGATTTCCCACACAAAGGAAGCTGCAATTTTGCTCCTTTCCTCAAGGATGAGGGATTTCAGCCCAGCTTATTGTGCAGGCCTGTATCTGGGAGATTTTCCTGGCCTGGTGATTTATGCCAGAGCCTGAGTTATAACTCCCATTTCTGTTTAAAAGCTAAACATTCCAATAGTGGGGGCTATTACTGTCAGCACGTCCCAGCTCCCAAGATCCAATCGAGCCAGAGCCGACATTATCTGGGTGTTTGTCTGCCTGATGGAGCTGCCTTGCTTTTCCCTCCCTCACATATTGCTGTCTCAAGGACTGTTTTCCAAGCAACAATTCATGTCTCCTTCAGTCATCAGCGAAAACAATCAAGCTCAATTTTATTTTTGGCAGAAATCAAATGCTAAATGAGATCTCGGAATCATAAACAAGAGTGATGTCGACAAATCAGAGGGAATTCAGGGAAGAGAGGCACAGATGATGAAGGGGCAGGAGGGATTGATGATGGGGAAAGATTAAAATAAGGAAATACAGCCAGGCCCAGAGAAGACTAACGGGGAATATAATGGCTCTCTAGGAATATCTGAAGGGTGTAAACACTAAAAAGGAAGAAATATTGTCCAGAATGGCCCAAAAGCAGTGGAGCTATGAATAAAGGTGATGAAAGTCAACACAGAGAAATTCAGCCTGAACACCGGCAGAGATTTTCCCCATTTCTGCCGATCCAGCCTCTCCCAGGGAAGGCAGGATAAACACGGTGCTTGAGTGTTCTGAGCCTGCCAAGGAGAACATCCCTTCAATAAATAATTGGCACTGGAACATTTTCAGCTTTCTACTCTTTCCTCATAAGCAGCTGAGATGAATGAATATTCCATGATGGAGAGTTTACTCAGAGAATCTGGCTGTGGACATCACTCACACTCTGCCGGTGAACGGATCACACTTCCCTTCAATTCATCTCAGATTGGTCTTACCTGGTTCATTTTTTTTTTGGCAAAGGGTTGTACTGGATGCACTGAGTGCCCTTGGAGAGCTCCTTTCCCTGTGCTGCTGGGGAAGGCTCCTGACTGTGTCTGAGCCACCCTCTGCCCCAGCACTGCTCTGGGGGGACACAGTTCCTTGCTCTGACCTTAAAAAAAGAGACCAGAAGCTCTGGGAGCCACAGGGAGCTGAACCATCTGAGGACTGGGATGCTCCTGTTCTTGGGATGTAGGAGCCCCCAGCAGGAGCATCCCCCTGCCCCAGGGGTGACAGGGACTGTCACCCCTCTCCAGAGCTGTGGTGGCAGTGGAGTGGTCCCAGGTGTTCCCCTGGGAAAGAGAGCTCCAGCCCTGCCAGTTCCACCAGGGGCTCACCCAGGCTGCTCCACAGGGAAGCCCAGAAGAGCCCAAATAGGAAACACATTGGGGATTAGTGGGAGAGATAATTCCAGCAGACGGGGCCGGGCTGGCCTTGATTAGTGCAAATCACAGCGATCGCTGCTGGTTGCAATCCCAGCAGAAGCAATTCCTTTTTTATTGTGATTTCTTCCTGATTGTGTTTGGGGTTTTTCTCCCTCTGGTGTGGAGTTGAAGCGACCTTGACGTGTAGTTTAGGATCAGATCTGGTGCTGTCAGGGAATTGCTGTAATCTGATTACACAGGACTGTCCCCCACATCTGTGACATGACAGCTTCAATTGCACTTGAACTGTCCTAAAACTTCATTTGTTTTATTGAACAAGCAGAAATATTTCACTTGAACACATCTTGGGCTCTCATTAGCGAGAGCAGTGCCTTGGTCCCACTTTGCACTGAGGGTGTCTGGCAGCTGAAGGCACTTTAGCTAAACCATCCTCAGGCGTGGCAGCAATGCCACCCCGATGGTGCCATGGGGGGCAATTTGGGCAATCCAAGCAGCAGGTGCTAGTTGAGCTCCTGTCAGAGAGCCCAGCTGCTCCAGTCAGATGTTCCCATGGCTCCTGGGACAGGTCCTGGGATGGCTCTGCCAGGCTGGAGGGTCCCTTGTGCCTGGGGTGGCTCTGCCAGGCTGGAGACCAGACCCTGCTGTGCCCAGAGGTGCTGCAGGGAGAGGCTGAGGCAGCTCCCAGCCCTTCCCTCTGTGCTCCCCACACTCCTGCCCGTGCTCCTGTTCTCACCATCCATCACCTGAGAGATCTGGTGATTCCTCAGAGGAGCCAAAAACCCTCCAAGCAATTAAGTGAACTCCTGCACAACCAAGTGCTCACTGCTGGGGCACGCTGGGGTCGGTGCCAAATCAGCAGCCCCACTCCAAGCAGAGCTGGGACAGCAGCAGCAATGTCCTGGGAGCCCCTGAGAGCTCTCTGATTTGGGGAGAGTTGGCAGCGAGGGCCAGGGGTGCCAGCTGGGCTGGGGACCCCAAATGCAGCTGCAGCATTTGTGAGTGTATCAAAGTATCCCAGAGGGTGAGGGTAGGGGGTGTTTAATTGCAGGATGGTTTCCTTATCTAAAAGAAAGGATAATTAGTGCCTTCTGGAAGAGACAGCCCTTCCCTGGGCACAGATCAGGCTGCAGAGAGGTTCCTGGGCAGGAGTTCAGCCCACGAACAGCCCTTTTCCTCACCGCCTTCCCTTTGTCCATCCTGATCCATTTAGGATCTCTGCTCATTCATCCCTACACTTCTCTCCCCCTCTCCCTGCCTGTCAGATTTCGCCCTCCCTTCATACCTGGAGAGATGGAATTGGAAGGTTTTGAGAAGCACTTTTGGAGACAATCCTCTCCCTTTGTTTCTGCGATGGCATCTGGTGATAATAACAGCGCGGCAGCCCCAGACCTCCTGGCTTCAATTACTTTACAGGATCAGCTAATCCCAGTTAAAATTACCTTTGTAACGGAAGGATAATTGTAAATCAGGCTCTCTCCTGCACTCGGGTGTGCTGAAAAATCGTTGCTGAGATGCTCTGTGTGCCAAGGGTGCAGAGATCAGCGGATGAGGAGCAGGCGCTGGGAGATGCTGTCCCAGAAGGTTGGTTTTCCTTTTCAAAGCAAACTCCAAACAGATGGGCCCTTTTTTTCCTGTGGCTCTGTGGAGTGGATGGGATTGAAGTGATGGAAAGGAGACATTTCACAAGGGTTTTTGGGTGGATGATTTTCAGTCTCCAAGGATTCTCCCAGGAGTGCTCCATGAGGAGGCTGATGCAGAGGTTGGCTCAGGACAGCTCTGGCAGTGCCCTCCTGCATTAGGATTTTGGGAGCAGTGTCCCCAGGGCAGCTGTGCACCTCCCAAAACACCAGCACAGAGCCCCAGGGCCAGGGAAACACCACATGAGGCTGCAGGCAGGGTGAAGGTTGGGTTTGTCCATCATTGGTTTTATCCCCATTTGTTGTTCTCAGCTGTGAAACAGGGGAAGATCTGATAGGACAAGGGTGATGGGTTTAAACTGAAGGAGGGCCCAGTCAGATTGGATATATTTTTTAAAAGGACGGTGGTAAAATCCTGGCACAGTTTGCCCAGAGAAGCTGTGGCTGCCCCTGGATCCCTGGAAGTGTCCCAGGCCAGGTTGGACGGGGCTTGGAGCAACCTGGGCTTGTGGAAGGTTTCCCTGCCCATGTCTGGAATGAGATGGGCTCTAAGGTTCCTTCCAGCCCATCCTAGGATTCCATGATTCCATGATCTCTTCTCTTGCTGAAGCCTCCCTGGGCTTTCCACCACCTCACAGTCTCAGGACATCTCTCTGGAGCTGCCACCAAGCAAATCCTGCCACAATTCTTCCTCACGTGGCAGATAAATCTCTCCTGAACTGCTTTATCCAACCACTGTGTTCTGCTTTATCACTTTGACCTTACAGTAACTTCCATGGCAGTTTCTGCAAATTGTTCCTTTAAAAGCTGACATCCCCTGGCTGTGACCCAGCTCTCGTTGTGGTCACCTCCTCCTCTCTGCCCAGCCCTCCTGCCAGCCTTGCCCTACCATCCATGGTGATTTCACCACCTGCCCCTGAGCAGCAAATTTATTTTTCCTGTCAGTTTAGCTGTAAGCCCTCCTCTGATGAAGGATCAGACAGACTCTAAAGGCTCAAAGACTCAATAAACTTTATTAAGTCCATGACAAGCTGAACACTCTCCCCACAGACTCTGATATAGCTCCAGGTTTCAGGAATTGCTTGGTGCATCCCACAGAAAACCCCAGCCCAGCATTGTTTGGCAGAACTTATCCACAACTGCAGAACAGATCTCTAAAAAAATAATAAATGAGGCAGGTGTATTCCAAGATAAATCATCTGGTCAGGTGCTGCCAAGAACAGCACGGAGTTAATCCTGAGCACATAACTCTTCCTGTGAGCTGTCCTGGGGCCGTGTCCTGTGACCACAGTGGTGCCATCGGGGCAGCTCTGGCTGCCTTTGTCCCTGGCAGGGACAGAGAACCCCAAAACTCCCACCCGTTGTCCCAGTGAGGGTGGGGCACACGGTGTGGGGCAGACCAGGGTAATACAAGAGCAGAGCAGCTCTGCCCCTCTCCCTGTGTGCAGGAGATGCTCCCTCCTCCCTCCAGCCCAAGGGTTTGACAATGCAGGGAGGGTGAGAGGGGGCCTGCCCAGGGAATTTTCCTAATGAAAGTAAGGGTTAAACCCAGCACAACACACTGGGAATGCAAAGAGCAGTGATTCCACGCTGCACCGGGGCTCTGCTAAAGGTTTGTGATGTCTGGAGTTCGCTGAGAACTTTCCCCAAGAAAGATAAAAATGGGGGAATAGTGGCATGATCAATGTTGCTATTTTGTACTCCTCAAATTGTTTTTCTTGTGTAAGTGTAGCCCAGCACTCTGGTGCCATTAGGCCTCTCCCCTATTTTTCAGTCTGCTTTATGAAAGCTATTGATCTCCAGCTGCTGGAGGATCCGCCAGCCCCAGCTCAGCCCAGCCCATTACAGACTCTGCTCTCTGCCATGACAGGGATCAATGCTGTCCTGGGCACACTCACACTCCAGCCCCAGTGGGCCTTTATTGATCTGTGGGTTCTGAGGTACCTGGGGACACTGGCAGGTGACAGGGGTGCCTGAGGCAGCGGGGAGCAGGCTCGGATCACCCGGCAAAGCTCCACTCCAGCACCAGATCTGGCTCTCTGCTGCTGGGCTCACCTTAATGATCTTTGATTTACCTCTTCCAGCACATAAATAATTGCATAAGGCCAGGAGCCTGCTCAGAGGGAGGATGAGGAGGAAGGCAGAGGCTTTTCCCTATTTCCAGTCACAAACTCGTGATGTTCTGCAGAGGACTGAGGCCGTGACTGGCTCCATCCGCCCTCACCTGCCCCGTTCCCTCAGCACCTGAGGGGTGCAGGTCATTGTGCAGGGTCAGAAAGGGTTAAGGAGATGTTCACAAGTTATCTGGGATAGATTTACATGAATTTGTTCAAAACCAGACCCCAGGGGGCTCCATGGCTGGAGTGTGTGTCCAGGGAGAGCCAGCATGCCATAGTCCCAAGGCTCAGGGACTGGCCTCGTACCCATGGGTATTTTATTCTCTGCTTTGAATTGCATCACCAAAACTGGAGGCTTTTGGGCAATTTTGAATCAAAACCAAGCAGAATTATTCTCTTAACCAGGTTACTATGAATAATGCAATCCTGCTGCAGAGGTGGAGGTGGCAGCTCTTACAGATGCCAAAAGGGTTTTTTGCTGAAGGGGTGAAAGTTTGGGTGTTAATGGGAGCAGAGTACCCAGAGTGCCTGACCCGGGGCTGCTGCTGGTGTCCAGCAAAATGTTTTTCCCACACTGCTTGTAGGGATCAAATCCTGCAGCATCTACTGCAGCTGATTGCCCCCATCTCCATCCTCCTGCCCACGGCAACCAAACTGGTGAGGAGCATCTCCATCCACGCTGGCACAGCAGCCAGGCTTGGCCAGCCCGGGAGAATCTCATTTCACAAGGTGGCAATTAAAATTTTATGCTCTGAGTTTTCCCTGAATGATTTTAAACCATCTTTTCTGATGACTTCCTAGTAGCAAGTTGAGTAAATTAGAATCTGAATGCAATCAACATCCTTGATTCCGACGCCAGCCGGGGTCCGTCGGGGAGGCTGAGTCTGAGCAGCTCTGCCTGACGAAGAAGGTCAAGGGCTCAGAGTCCTTGGAGGCTTTGCCCTTGGAGTATTGTCAGAGAGGTAAAGAAACAGCAGAAAGTAGGACACAGTCCCCCAAGTAGCGCAGAAATCCCACCCTGCTCAGCAAACTTTACTTCTTTCCCTCATCTGTGTGTTTTCTGTCACGTCTCAGAGATGGGACTGAGATGATAAATGAATAAAGGAGCTGCAGCTGCAGCCGAACCAGAACCAGCCCATTCCTGTCCGTGGGGCCTGAGAGGGCACAGGGGTGATGCTCAGCACCCACTGCAGGGCCAGGGGTGCTCTCAGGTAACTCCTGGAGGGGTTTGGCACAGAGATCTCATTCCCTGAGTCCTCTCCCTCTCCTCTCCACCACTGCCCCAGCCACCCCTGAGCTCCCAGCATTGCCCACTGCTCCCAGTGGCTCCGTGCTCCCATCTCCACCTGCAGCAAGGTGATGGCTCTGTGGGAAGGTCCTCAGGGGCTCACAGCATCCAGCTCCCCCACACCTGATCAGTCTGCTCAACCCCCACAGCACGAGTTGTGCAGTGTTCAGGGGGGCTCAGGAGGCACCAAGGACATGGGGAAGGAAATGTTCCTGGGCTCAGGACCAGCAGAAGGCACAGGCTGGGCATGGGCCATGTGCCCTGCAAACACAGGGATGTGCCATCTCTGCTGGCACTGGAGACACTCCAGCGGGGCAGCCTCACAAACATGCAGCTCTGAAACTCCCAGAGCACAGCCCCCAGGAGAAACCTTTGGATGGAGACAACCCTGCTACACAAGGAGAGGGGTGGGAGAGTTTTCTTTTCCAGTTACCAGCTCGGAGGCTCTGATACACTGCAGCTGCAGGGGAGTGGGGTCACATCCTGAGCTTAGGATGGCTGGGACAGGCTCAGCCTTTAATAAATCACAAAACAGCTCAGGTAGGTGCTGCTGGCAGTCCACACTCCTGCACCAGTCCTGGTAAACTCAGCTTGCACCCAGCGCCACCATGGGATATCAGGGATGGGACCCTCCATGGTGGGGGGATACCCAGGGATGTGCCAGTGGCCATGGGCAGGTGATGTCCAGGATCACCTCGAGCCAGCGGCCAGGCTGGGCATTTCCCTGGGAGGAGAAGCCATCCCAGAGGCAGGAGCTGTATCCTGGCACAGGGGAGGCGTGGGGGTCCCTGGGGAGGAGCAGCTTGGCCAGCCCGGGCGCTGTGGTGGCTGCCACGGCCGGGGCTGCTCCATCTCCCTGTCCCCTCCACGGAATTAAAGCCGGGATAGGTTCACCTCCCGCCCCGAAGCTGGAGGTGTGTAAACATCGAGAGCCGCTCCCTGCACACTCGGAGCGAGGGAAAAACAAGTTGTTGAAACGATGACAACCGGTTCTGCCCAGGAGTTCACCTGAGCAGGGAGCGGGGCCGGGAGGAGCAGGGAGCGAGGGATGGGGCAGGTGGGAGGGGCCCAGGAAGAGAGGAGATGCTTAGAAAATTGTATCCTTTATTTTGGGAGCAGAAAATATTCTCTATCGCTTCCCGGCATCAAAGGATTTTCGCTTTCTTGCCCCTTGAAGAAGGAAAGGCAGGACAGCGGGAGGTGGAGCGGGGCGGGCAGGGGCCGGGCAGGACCAGCGGATGAAAAGCGAGCGCCCTGTGCGGCTCCGCTCTCCCGGGGACAATCAGGGCTCGGGAAAAGCCCAGAAAGAGCCTTGATCGTGAAGTGTTTAGCGCTGAGGTCATTGCTGCCCTTCCCCTCTCCAGCCTTCTCCTCCCTCCCATGCTTGGGGGACCAGGCTCGGGGTTTCCTCTGAAAAATCTGCCGTGTCCCAGCTCCTCCCGCCGTGCTGTGCTGTGGGTGCCCGCTTTGGGGACAGTCACAGTGGGGACACGGCTCCATCAGCGCGGTGGTTGGTCAAGGCAGGACCACCGAGACTCCCCCACTCTGCCCCGCTGTGCTCACACAGGATCCTTTTCCCCCAAAGGGCTTTCGAGAAAATTGACATTTGGTAGCAGCTAAGATCCGTCCATCCTTCAAAAGCATTTCCCCATCGCCAAACAACACTCCAGGGAGGATTTCTGCTCCGCCGCTCTCCCTGGAGATCGATGTCCCAAGGTGCAGAGATTTCTTTCCCAGCCACCGGCGCCTAAGAGCAGCTGTCCGGGACAGGGTGGCATGAAGGGACAGCCGGCTCCTGCACGTTGTTACCACCTGGTGGCACCAGAAAAGGTTGTCAGAGCAAGAACTAATTAATTCCAGTCGCAGTCCTTGGCTTGGGAATTTCCGCGCAGTTTTTTCGGCTCGCTGTGGTTCTCCGTGTGGCTGTTAAACACCGAGTCAGGTTTTACAGCCTCAGGGTTAATGTTCGTGGGCTTCAGCCTCGCAGCAGGGGCTGAGCACTCAAATAAGGGAGGGGGGGATTTTCCTGCGGAGCTCGGCCCCTGCACCCTCCGCCCGCCCTTCCCGCGGTGGCGATGGCACCGCGACTTCCCCGGGCTCGCTCACAAGAGTGACACTCTCTGCCTTCATGATCAGGCAGTGATTCTGTGGGATCCGAAATCCTTTAGGGCGATCCCAAACCCCACCGGGGCTGGATTGTCCCCTCTGCTCTGGGAGGAGTGAGGATCAAGGATGGCTGCTGGGAGCAGCTGCGCTTTGGGGGTGGCTCGGTGGGGGAAAACCCATCCAAAATTCCTCCCCAAGCCAGGAGGGAGGTGTCAGCACCGCGGCCCCGGAGGTTGAACCTCTAGGAGCAGAGGTCGGGTCCCCGCGGGGCTGCATCGCCGGCTGCTGACAGCAGCTGGATCTCCGGGAGCCTGGAAGTGACCCTAAAACTGTCCAAACAAACTGTCCCGGCTCACATCTTGGCCGGGCGAGGCACAGTCTGTCACTTGCTCTGCGTCCGTGCAGGGGGAAGGAGCTCGGCAGGGCTCTGCGTGTTCTCCTTCTTCCCGGGAATATCCCACAGGGACAGGGCTGGAGCTCCCCGTCACAGCCACACCGACACCTCGTTCCTCTCTGCTAAAACTCTTCTTCATCCCCCGGGAATGGCATGGACAGGCACCAGGAGAGAGGAGGGGAAATGGGAGAGCAGTGTGTGAGGCACCCGAGCTGCTTCCCACCAGCTGTGCTGCCCTCCCGAGAGGCGACCCCAGGCAAGGGCTGCTGCTGGAGGTGAACGAGCTGCAGGGATGGTCCAGGACAGCAGGACTCACCTGAGCTGTCTCTGCCCACATCCAGACCCGTGCAAGGCTGCAGGAGCCTCCCACGTCCTTCCTCTGCCGGTGATATCGCTAAGCAGGAGGTAAATTGAAGGCAGGACATCTGATGAAAGAGCTTAATTGCTTCAGGTTACATTCAAAAAACACAGCCTAAATAAAGAGGTGGGGGGAGGTTGCAGCTCTTGATGTCTGGAGAGATTTATGTGTCTCAGCTGCTCCTGATCAGCCCTGGTCACCTCCAGTTCCCCATCGCCTGTTTTCCACCTTCCAGGGCTGCCCCATGTGTTGAAATGTTTGGGTGTCCCCAGAGGGCTGAGCCTTGGCCCCCATTAATCCCCCCTTGCTGACCCGACAACAGGGAGGAAATTTGCCTCAATTAAACGTGTAAGGTCTCATTTCCCTTTGAAGTCAGAGCAGCACCAGGAACTGCTGGGGAGGTCTGGAGAATAACCAGAGAAACTGAGCCCAAAGTCTTAAAATTAGGGAATTGCACACTAAAGATGAGCCCAAGCCTATGGAGCAGCCCAGCTCCTGTCTCATCTCCCTCAGGAGAGTGCCCACATTCCCAAAGCAGAGCTGGAACACCCTGGCAGGGAGGGAGAGCAATGCAGAGATGCCAGGAGGACTGGAGAGAGACCCCTAATCCACTTCAGCCGCTGTCCATGGGAAGGAAAACCTCCTCTGCTTCCTTTTGGGCTCAGTTCTCCACAGATGTGACAATGGCAGGTGGCGTTGACACCTCCAGAGAGGAAGGTGAAGCCCCCAGGTCCTGCTGTGCCTCGTGTGTGTCCGTGCAGGACGAGGCTGAGCCCAGAGCTGCTCTGCAGCCCCATCCCCAGACCTGGCAGTGCAGGGAAGGCTCATCCCAGAGCCACCGTGCTGGAACAAGACCTGGACTCACCCAGCCACATTTCCTGCATCTTCTGGCGCTGTGGGAATAACAGATCACCAGCTCCTGCCTGTCATCCATCCTGCTTATTTCCTGCACAGGGCCTGATTTATGCCAGCATCTCCTTCCCCGGTGCCATCGGCGCGTGCTGATGGATGGCCCCGCTCCCTGCTCTCGCTGTCCCCTTGTGCTGCATCAAACCATTAATTCTCTGCCAATGTAAACCTGTCTCACCTTCAAGACTTTAATTTTGCAAAAGCATAAACACCTTATAATCCCTCTGTCTTTATCTGGCTCCGGAGCTTTTCCTCCCTTCCCTTGGCTGGGGTTATCTGGGGTGAGGATGTGGCTGCAGAGGGGGAACAGAAGAAAATGTGGCCAGTGGGGCTGCCCCAGTCCCAGCTCAGGGGACAGCTGGGAGGAAGACTCACTCCCCACCCCCATCATTCCTCTGGAGCACAGAACAGCCCCTGCATAATTCTGGAGAGATGCAGGAGGTGCAGCCAGGCCCAGTAAGTCATTAAATCCCAGGGTCAAGTGCTTGGAGAGCCACTAAGTGGCCTAAGCCCAGCTTCCAGACCCTGAACGATGCTCAGACCTTCTGTGCAGGGAGGGTTCTCACCCTGAAGGAATGCCAGGATATCCTGGGGTTTTAGTCCTGATGGCAGAGTGAAAATGGAGCTTTGTGAGGACCTGGGAATGGCCATGCAGCACTGCCCCCCGCTCTGCTCACAGCCTGGCTGGCACTCAGGAACTGTCCCCTGGCTGGGAGCCAGGCAGGACTCATGACACTGCTTGGAGGCACCACACAAGAGTGCCTGGGGTCCCCTCCAGCAGTGGTGATTTCCCCATGGCCAGGAAGGAAAAGAAAAACTCCAATGATGTGGCAGAAGCAGCTGTGCAAGCCCCGGCACTGCACAAGGGTTGGACACGGTGAGCTCGGAGGTATTTTCCAACTTCATATTTAATGGTTCCAAGGGACACGTGTGTCACTGCCCTGCTGTCTGCTGATGAATGTGCTGGTTCCTGAGAGAGGGACACAAGGAGCTGCAGCCACCAATGTCCCTGGGCCAGCCCCAGGGCAGAGCTCCGACCTGCACAGCCCAGATGGATGGACAGAGCCACGGCAGGTCACAATCTGGGCCATCACTGCCCGCCCCTCAGTCCCCAGTGAGTCCTGCAGCATTTTGTCCTTCCTTCCCCAGCTTTCCTCTTTCCCCTTTTTGATTCTTGAGTCATTTGTCTCAATCTTTGGCAATTCCTACAGTATAGAAAAATCCATGCCACTCCTCCCTTTGGAGAACGACGTGCTGCAGCTCCGTGGCTGCCATCCATTCAGTGCCAGGTTATGAAAATGAAGATATCTTTCAGCACTACAGACCTGTTAATCAGGGGAATGGCTTCGGAGGGCTTTTGTGGGCTCTGTTAATTTGTGCTGCATTGAGCCACGCAGAGCTGAGAGGAGCATTAGGGGCGGCAGAGAAGGGAATAAATCAGTGCAGGGATGGAGGAGAGCTGGGCTGGCTGTCCTGGGGTTGCCACGCTCTCACTTAAACACTTTCCATCCATCAGAATCTGCAGGTGGAACTCTGCCTCCCAGGCAACAGGTTTTGTCCTTAACAGCTCAGCATGTGCTTTGTGGGCTCCTCAGGGCTGGGAGCAGCTGATCCTGCCTCACCTGGCTGGCCCAGCTCTGAGCACCCCCAGCCTTACTGGGGAGCTCTGCCCCAGGGGCTCCTGCAGCTCAGGCAGCAGCTCTGGGGTGCTGGGAGGGGCTGGGCACCCCATGGTTGCTCCGTGATGACATTCAGAGAATCATGGAATCACAGGATGGCTGGGTTGGAAGAGACCAAGGGACCTTAATGCCCTTCCCATCCCACCCCCTCCCATGGGCAGGGACACCTTCCACTAGTCCAGGTTGCTCCAAGTCCTGTCCAACCTGGCCTTGGACTCTTCCAGGGCTGGGGCAGCCACAGCTTCTCTGGGCACCCTGTGCCAGGGCCTCCCACCCTCACAGCCAGGAATTCCTTCCCAATATCTCATCTATCCCTGCCCTCTGGCAGTGGGAAGCCATTCCCTTCTGTCCTGTCCCTCCAAGCCCTTGTCCAAAGTTCCTCTCCAACTCTCTTGGAGCTCCTTTAGGTACTGGAAGGGACTCTAATTTCCCCCACTCTTGCCCTGAGACAGAAGACAAGCCCAGCCCTCTTCTCAGAGGTGGCCCCGTTGAAGGTTGGGTTCCCATAGAGAGGCTGTTCCCAGGGTGAGCATCCCTTGGGAATGCAGCTGCAGGGAGGTGAGATCTGGCCAGGGCCCTGTGGTTGATGCCACCACCCCATGGACACCCTGGGAAGAGAA
Source organism: Peucedramus taeniatus (assembly GCA_013400575.1). Lineage (NCBI taxonomy): Eukaryota > Metazoa > Chordata > Aves > Passeriformes > Fringillidae > Peucedramus > Peucedramus taeniatus. The sequence continues at coordinate 978,644 of WBNO01023171.1, forward strand.
GAACTTGCTCCATGTTCCGCTGGGCAGCTCCTGCTGCTCCCGGAGGCAGCGCGGGGAGGAAGCAATTCAACACATCCATGAATGGTCAGCACTTCCCGTCCCCCGCCACTGCCAACAGCCTGGCTTTGGGAAATCCTGCTAAGTGGGATTTTCCTTTTATCCTAATGGCTTTCTGGCAATCAGAATCCATCAGCCTCCCTCTGCAGCGCTGATCTCCTGTCCTTGCAGAGGGGAGAGCGAGGGGGTGCAGTGCAGACCCTCTGTGCAGGGAGAGCCCTCCTCACTGGGGATCATCCTCCACACGTGCCATTCTCTGTCCTCCTTTTGGCTGAGAGGGAGCTCTTGCTTCTGAAGGAAATCTTGCATTTTCATTGGGTCTCATTCTTTAGGAAAAGGAATCATTCATGTCTCCTGCCTTTGAAACCTGCAAGTCTTATCATCTTGCTGTTAATAATGTTCTTTTTTGCTGAAATGTTTCAGAACAGCAGCTTTTAAGTCTTTGCTGTGGTCAGACAATGGGGAGATGGCATCAGCTCCATGCCTGTGAGTGGCCTCCAGGGAATTTTAAGGGAGAGAAATGTTGGAAGTTCAGTGCCAAAGAGATGGTTAAGATTGCTACCAACTCAGAGTGCTGCTCAAAATGAAAGGTCAAACAAGGTGATGGCCTGGCTGGGAGGATGGAATTTGGGTTTTCCTACAGAGAGGTGAGGTGGGCAGAGGAGCCAGGTGGGTGCTGGGACCCCAGCACTGGCACAGGTGACAGGGTGTGACCAAGCAGGAGAAAACACCTGGATGGTTCAGAGATGGTGCAGTGTCCAGAGAGCTCATCCCACCTAGAGCACATGGATAACTCAGGCAGCAGCCATCTGCAGAAGAGCCTTTCCAAGCATGGTTTGCTCCTGGTGTTTCACCAAGCACTGCATGGACCACCCCATGCCCTTGGATATTGAGGAATGAGTAGAAAGGAAGAGTTTTTGAGTTCTCACTGGGAATAAGGTGCCTGATAAGGATGGGTTTTCACACTTCGGAAAGAAATATCACCTCTGGCTGCCCCCTTCCCTGGGTTGTGACCACGGGGATTTTTCCATCCCTGCCACAGCCCCGGGGGGTGAACCCCACTTATCTCTGGGACCCCCTTGCTGTGGACAACCCTGGAATATCCCCACTGTGGGAAACACAGGGAGGTGCCAAGGCTGCAGGTTCTCCTGAAAGCTCCAGATTTGTTTTCCCTTTGCCTGAGGATGCTCTGGGTGAATCTCTGCAATTTGCTTTGGGGTTTTCAGCAGCAAGGAGAGCTCGTGGTGCCTTTGGAGAAGACATCAGTGGCTGGCAGCCTGCAGCCCTGCCCTCAGCCCCCTCCCCACAGCCACAGGAGAGGGAAGGCACAGGCATGAGGCACTGCAAAACACTCTTTGTTAGAGGAGGAGCAGAGATTTTCATGCATTCTGTGTACATTCCTTCTGGGCTGGCTCTGGCTTTGTGTTTCAAAATCTCCTGGTAACTCTCTCTTAATGCACTCTGCCTTTCAGCTTCCTGAGTTTTGCCTTTTTTTCCCCTCCAGGCTGGGTTTTCTGGCTTGGTTTGGGGCTTTCCCCTGCCCACCCTCTGCAGCTGCTCTCAGTGCTCTGGGTGCCATTGGCTGTTTGGAGCCAGCAGAGTTTGGGGTGCTCTGCTCACCCCAGAGAAGGGGATGCCTCTGCCTCTGAACATGTGCTCCAGAACCAATGGGAGGTGGGAGCAGACTCTTCATTCCCATGGATTTTCCATGAATTCCAACACCTGCCCTCAGGCATGGAGCACCAGCCTGGCCTGGGTGGTTGAGCACCCAGAACAGTCCCAGCCATGGTGTCAGGGATGAGTTTGGATGGCACCCAGGGCTGGGGGGAGGGGCTCAGGCCTTGGAACAAGGCAGGGATGGAAAATCCATTTGAACACAGAGGTCCTAAAGGACAGGGCTGAAGTACCTCCTGTGCAGTGACAAACCTGCCTCGTCCCAGCTGTGGGACCCCCGGGCACTTTGCTTCCTTCCCTGTTCTTAACTGACTTTGACAAACATTTGGAGATTAAGAGCTATCATGAGATATTAAAAAGATGTAGAAATCAGCATCCTCCATTATATCAAAGAGGCTATCAAAATGCTTATTTCCTCCTTCCAAACAGAACTTAGCTGAAGATAATTTCTTCCTGCCGAAAGGCTGGCGTTCAGTGAAACGGTGTTGGGAAGAGGATGTTTTTAAAACCTTGTTCCCTTTCTCTATTGAAGTGGAGGGGGAAAAAAATCCCAAAACACAAAAGGCCTTAATGCTTCTCTCAAGGAATCTGTAGAAAGCATGAGGCAGCCCAGGGACTGCCAGGAGCTGCAGCTTCTTCTGTCCCTGCCATGTCCCGCTCCAAGGAATTTCAGTGCTTCCCAATCTGTGAGAAAAGAAGGGAATGATTTTCCTTCCCCTCACAGGATTTTGCAGACTTGTTGTGTGGGCCCTTGACTCAGTTTCACCCATCCAGTCTCTGCCTTTTTATTTTTGTAAGCAAACTCTTCTCAGAGATGATAAATGCCAGCCCAGCCTCAGCCATTCCCCTCATGCCATCCACCAGACCATGACACCAGCCCGAGCTGCAGAATCCCCTCTGGGTGTTGGCAGCCCACAATTAGCCGTGATGAATGGGAGGCTCCAAAGAGAGATACTGAAAGATAAGTTGCTCAAGAGGTTTAAAAAATGAACTGTAAGGATTTGGGGTAAAGAATAAGCCGGTGTCTGCCAGGAGGGAGGGAGAGCTGCCTTTAACACCCTCATCATGCAGCCACATCAGTCCCTGTGTGTGCACAGATCTGGAAGGAAATTTTGACCAATTCAGAGCTCTTTTCTGAGAGCACATAGAGCATTAAATTCGTAGTTCTCATGTAAAAAGCAGCTGCAGTTTAGTTGGGTTTAAATCCTTATCAGCATCGAGGCATTGTTCGTTCTTAAACAAGGAGAGGCCAGTGTGGAGTGAGATTTCTCAGTTACTGGAAATTATTTTGAGGGACAGGGCAGGAAGTGCTTTGCCTTTTAGCCCAGACCATATGTAATAGAGAGTCTCATATTCTGAAGTACAATTATGAACCTGTATTCTGCCCACAAGCCCTGAAACACAGAAAAGGGGCTGTTAAGTGCTGAAATATTTGCTTTGCTTTCCCAGCTGAGGAGCCAGAGGTGACAGCAGTGGCTTTGCTGTGACGAGAGCACTCGTCAGAGAATCAGGGAGTCACAGGATGGTTTGGGTGGGAAGGGACCTTAAAGCTCATCCAGTGCCACCCCTGCCATGGGCAGGGACACCTTCCACTATTCCAGCTTGCTCCAAGTCCCGTCCAGCCTGGCCTTGGACACTTCCTGGCATCCAGGGGCAGCTCCAGCTGCTCTGGACACCCTGTGCCAGTTCTGTGGTATGTCTCTGTCACACAGGTATCACTGTGGCTGGTTCCCCTGGGTGTACTGGGCCCCTGTGATCATTTCTAGACCTCAAACCATTTTCTTTTACTGCCGAAAACTTGATTCTAAAGTTAATTTTTCCAGTCGACACACTGAGCTCCATTAACTCACCGGCCTTTGTGAAGCTCATTAGGTGTCTGGGGTCCTTCCCTTCTGCCTCGAGGCCAAGGGAATGGTCTCGTTAAATAAGATGGCAGAATCTCCATGGAGGAGTTTTGCAGTTTGTGCCAATTAACAAATTCAGCAATGCTTTTAACTTTTCTTTTCCAGGTAGCCCAAAGCCCGTGGGCCAGCACACGCTGCAGTGGGCTGTGTGTGTTCAGAAAGGGCTGTTAATAACTAGAATGGCTGCTCCAGGATTGGGAAGAGTTTGAAGCCCCTGGGAAGCTCTGAATGCAGACGAGTGTGGCTGTGGTGGAGGCCACCCTGCAGAGAAAAAGGGAGCGCTGGCCTGCAGGATGTCCTGGGATGGAGGACTGAGGCAGGCTGGCTGTCTGAGGCCTCCACTGGAAATGATCACAAAGCCTTTAAAGCAAACAAAGTTCCCTGAAACTGAAAAGGTACCATTTGAATGCGCTCGGAGAGAGGAGGTTTGAGCCGCACGATCCATTCTGTCTCCGAAATGTCACAAAACATTTATACAGCTGCTCAGCTGGCATTAAAATCTAGGTCTTGTGCAGGAACATGGCAAACAGCTCCAGGTCACTGGGAGAAGTCCAGGACCTCCAGCGAGGGGTGGCTGGGTCCGGCAGCTGCGGCGGGAGCAGCTCCTGGGAGCAGAGGAGCCGCAGGCACGGGCAGTGCCAGCAGCCACCGCTCCTGATCCGGGCACAGCTCGGGCTGAAAGCGCAGTGCAAGGGACTGCTTCCCGAAATACCGCATCCACTGCAGGCAGAGCTGAAGAGGATGGAGAAAAGAAACAAAAGGAGAGGGAGGTGCCAATATGGGCAGAGATATCCCGTTCCCTTGGCTGTGAGAGCGGGAGTGGAGCTCCCTGGTGAGCGCACAGCCTCTCCTGATGGTGGGAGCCGGGAAAATACCGAGCAGTGGTATCGGAGGACTGGCTACATCGGCAGGAGCGTGGCAGCTCTGCCTGCTCGTTGTCTCCTCTCTCCATTGGTCCTGTTCCTCACCCTGTCCCCCTTCGCTGTCCCCTCCTTTGTCACCCCGCTGCGGGCGCTCGGTGCCTCGGTCCCTCCGGTGCCCACGGGCAGCTCAGGCACCGCTGCCACCTCTGTAACCACGAGAGCAGGTGGGAGGGCCACGAGACCCGTCCCTGTGTCACACCCCTCGGGAGCTGCCCCGTGCCCCCCTGGCAGCCCGAGGCGAGCACCGGCGCTTTCCTCCAGCCCGGAGTAGAGGTCTGCGGCTTTGGGTGAATATCCCAGCTTTGATCCTTTCTCCTGGCTGCGGTTCCCTGTTTACACAGACAACCGCAGCTCTTTGTATCCGCACTCATCAGCTCCTCGGAGGCGTTTCCTGATCCCCACGATACGGTCCCAGCGTCTGCGCGGGGCTGAGCCACATCTCCGCGCTTCCCAGCCTGCCCCGACACATCCCCCCGAGCTTCTCGGCACTGATCTGGGTTTGTTGATGGTGGCAGCCGTCCCAGACAAACCCAGGGGGGACGGAGCTCTCCTCCTCGGGCAAGCACGGCTTTTGTTCCCCAAAAGGCCAACGTAGGAGGAGACCCACCTGGAGCAGGCGGCGCACGGTGAGCGGCGGGCAGCGCTCCATGGAGGACATGCCTCGCTTACTCTGCCGCTCCTTCACGTGCATTTGGGGGTTTTCGGTTCTGTTTTTTTTTTTTTTTTTTTTTTTTACTTCTCTCTTTTATCCTCCCAGCCCTTCTGGCAGGCTTTTGACTACACATAATGAGTTGGAAGGTGCGGCAAAGGTTCTGGCAGCCGCGGCGCGGGGCGGGAGCGCGGCCAAGGCGCGGGGCCGCACAGTGGTTTCATCCCATTTGCAAACTATAAGGCAGCCTTTGAGCGGGGGGGCAGAGCAGGGAACATGTGCTAAACATCATGTCGGGAAGCTTAGCGCATTACAGGGAACAGCGCTGGCCACGCACAAACGGAGCTGCTCTGCTGCGAGAGGCAGGCGCAGGCAAGAGCCGTCTCTGTTGATTTAAGGCTGAGTGAACAGTTCTGGCAGGGCAGGTAGGATGGGCTTCTCCAGGTGTTACAGTCGAGCAAGTGTCAGAGTGGCATAAATCACAGAGCTTTGCCCGTGTCTGTCAAACCCTCGAGGAGAACTCTGCGGTGTCTGAGGGCGCACAAAGGAGCGCAGGGTAACGAGATGGAAAGAGAGTCCTCGGGAAAATAAAAACCCAGACACCAACCTGCAGCATGTGCTTCCAGGCTGGGCCCCAAAAACCTTCCCTCAGCCACCTGGGGTGGCACAGAGATGTCTGCTCCTGCTCAGCACTGCTGTGACCCCAAGGGGCTCACGTGCCAAGTGCCTCCAAGAGCCCCAGAGTAACCGAGCGACCAGCACATCAACCAGCGACCCACCCACGGTGTTTGTGTGCTTCCCTTCCTGCCCTTTGTGTGCTTCCCTTCCTGCCATCCAGAGGCCACAACATCTGATGTGCTGAGGTGGACCCTGGGTGCCCAGGGTGCTCTCACAACCAAAATACCTGCAGGACTGACAGGCTTCATCCATCATCGTGCTCCTTGGGATGGTGGCACAGACGGAAGAGGGAACTTCAGAGCTGGAGTTGTGTGTGCTGACTGATGGGATCAGCTGGGTCAGGTTCCCTGGGATTTCAGAGGAAGGTTCAAAGCTCCAGTTGGAAACTGACATCTCCCCTTCAAAGGAATTCTGGTGTGTCCCTCATTTTCCCCACCGCATGTGGCAGGAGAGCTCCATGTCCGGGCTGGGACTGCGGGCAGGGGCTGCTGACAGCAGCAGCCAGACAAGAGTCCCAGGGTTCTGCAGAGACAGAAGGGCTATTCCAGGCCTTCTTGAACTCTGAGCACACACAAAATGAAATGTCTCAGTATCAGTTTTGGGAAAGAAGAAGGATCAAAGCAGCAGAAGTCTTTTGAAAGTCTTTTGGTAGATGGAGGAGGATGTTCTCCCTGCCAGGCCAAGGGTGAACACAGGTTGTCCAACACACTCCACTGCAGCCACAGCTCCTGCCCTGCTCAACCTTGGAGCATCCCCAGACCAGGCAGTGGGACCAGCTCGGGATCAGGGGGGATTGGGCTGGGCTGGGCTGGGCTGGGCAGAGCCAGCTGCTTCCAGCAGGTGACAAACAGGCTGGTCCAACATCACCAGGTGTGCCCAAGCTCAGAGCCTCTCCCAGCCACTCCAGAGCCCAGCTGCACATCGGGGAATGTGGGCTTAGGGCTGGACATGACTCCCCTTTCCTTGGACCAGTAGATTTCCCTGGTGATGCTCCAGTGCACATAGAAGGGTTCTCAGTGACATCTCAGTGGCCTCAGTGGCATCTCAGTGGCTGTGACATTCTCTGCTGCTGTCCCTTTACCCCACATTGAAGCAGTAGCAGGTCCCACATGGATGCTGCCTCACCAGGGCTGAGAGATGCTTTTTGTGGTGCTCACTTTCCACCCCAGCACATGAGCAAAGGGATGGAGCCCCAGCCTGCCACCCAAAGCCCTCAGCAGCACAGCACCCACCAACCTGCTCGGTGCTTGGCAGCTCTGCAGCCAGAAAGGTTTGGGGGTGCTGGGGGGTGACAGTCCCACACAGCACAGGGAGAGCTCCTTCCCTCCAGCGCTCACAGCTCTGAAGGAGAGAGGGAATAACCCCTCCTGGCAGGTGTGAACACAGCATCTCCCCTCTGGGAGGATGGAGCAGCAATTCCAACATCAGCACTCCCCAAACCAGCCTGGTTCTGCAGGAGGCCCTGGCACTGCCCCCCATGCCAGGCTGGGTGACAGGGGCCCCAGTCAAGTGTGGGCAGGGGGACACAGCCAGCGTCACCCTCTTTCCAGCAAGAGCTCTCTCTGCTCCACTGCTCCCTCCCCTTCCCTTTTTCCATTTGTTTGTTCATTCCTTCTTTATTCGCCACAATTGTCCTTAATGGAAACAGCATCTCAGCAGAGTCACCCCGCAGGAAAGCTCGAGCACAGAGGGATTTTTGTAGATGGCTTTAATAAAAACATTGAAGGTCTGTTGTTCTTATAGTGCTGTGTGATCCATTAAGTCTATTAAATACAACAGAGGAAAACTGTGAAAAAAGCCAGAGGAGGCCATGATGTCACAAAAAACAAATGAGCCGGGGCTGCTTTCCTGCTCCTCTCCAGTTCCACGGCTCTGCCCTGTGCCTCCCTGGCCCTGCCAGCAGAACAGGGGCCTGTGCTTGGTCACCCCTCACTTGCCACATGTGCAGGTCTGTGTGTGTAATTGGGATCCCATAAATGTGTAGTTCCTAGATATTAATCCAGAGGATATTAAAGCTGAAGACCCGGGAGATCTGCTCCTCCCTGCTGCAGACAGACTCCTCCTCAACACACATGTGCTGGGCCGTGTCAGCTGTGTGTCAGCCAGGGCCTGGCCGAGCTTTCTGCGCCCATTAAAACATCTCTGTGACCCCCAAAACATCTTTGTACCCTTGGAAACACCTTTGTGCCTCATAAAACATCTCTGCGCCCCTTAAAACACCTTTGTGCCCCTTAAAATATCTTTGTGCCTCTTAAAATATCTCTGCAACCCTTAAAACATTTCTGTGCCACTTAAAACATCTTTGTGTCCTTTAAAACACCTCTGCACCCTTTAAACCTTCCCTGTGCCCCACAGGACACTCACCAGCAGCAGACAGCCATGGACAGGAGGATGTGTGTCCCCTGCCACCTGCCACAGCCAGATCTGGCCACGGCTCCAACCTGAGCCTAAACCAGGCTGGAATCCAGCCTTGGCTCTAGGGCAGATTCTCCATCCTGCTCAGTACCAAGTGGCTGTGGGAGGATGGAGGGAAATGTGCCAGGGGGAAGTTTTCATGGTTGGGGAAGGACTGCATGGGTGAAACTCCTTCTGCCAGGACAAGAGGTGAAGGTGAAGGCAGGAATGGGATGTCTGAGAGCAGGCAGGGGCATCATGGCATGGGTTCAGCATGGCATGGATCATCAGAGGGTGGAATTGTCATGGCATGGGATCCCTTCTGTGTGTCAAACACATCTCCAGCTCCCTGCACCACCTGGGCTTCCCATCATCACCAAATACTCCTCCAGCACAAAGGCTGGACCTCCCTGAGCTCCAGGTCCAATGTGCCTTCTGGCAAAGCTGTGGGTGCCACCCCCACCCCTCTCCTGACACTGCAGTGACATGGACTGCCTGGAAGTGCTTGGAGAGCTTGAGGATCACTTTGCATTTAGCTCTTTATCTCTTGTACATCTTTGTGCATCCTGTCTGGATCTCACTCTGATCTAAGCCTCTGTTCCTAGAGAAGGGATTTAAGGAAGGCAGCAGGCAGGGAAGCAGGGATGCTGGAGGTCTGAGCTTTGTGGTTCACCCAAGAACAGGAGGAGAAACTGCCCGTGGGTACGAGGGCCTGAACCCCCTGCACAGCTTCAGCACGTGGCCACACCACAGCCTGGGAAGGTGACCCAGAGCAGATCCCTTCATGAGCCCAAGGAAATGGTGGGACAGGCTGGAGCCAGCCCCCCGTGGAAAACCAGCCCGGGCCCCCAGCAGCTCCGGGGAGCGAGCAGGCATTCCAGCAATTCCCTGCACAAACAACACAGGATAATCCATCTCTCCTGTTTATTTGCACAAGATAATTTTTTTTGTTGACACTCGAGAACCTTCTTCCTCTGGTCCCCCTTCCCTGGGTTCTAGAAAATGTTAACTCCTGGTCTCACAGCAGCACCAGAGCCCTCGCAGTGCCAAATCAGGAAAGCTGGTGGAACCTGGACAGGCAGCAATGGCCAGTGCTGGGTTTGAGCCTGGCCATGGTGGGCAGGGAGAGCAGCTGCTGCTGCTGTGTCCCCAGGCACTCCCTGCACTGCCCTGTCCCCTCCCCAGCAATGCCCTGGCCCTGCTGCCATGTCCCCATCCACCCTCACCCCCCTGCAGTGTCCTGTCCCCTCTACACCAATGCCCTGGCTGCCTCAGTCACTGCCAGGTTTTCAGAGCCCATCCACCCCTTTGGATCCCTTGCCAGATCCCACCTGCCCCCACCAAAGCTCCTTTGTTGATATTTCAGCCATTGGACAAAAATACAGCCCCTGCCAAAGCACCCTCAGAGCTCAGGATGCTCCAGCCCCAGCCAGATGGGCTTTCTCCAGGAAGAGCACAAGAAATCAGTCACGTTCAGGGTGATTTTATCCCCTGGGTGCCCTCCCATGTTCTGCTGGGCTGTGGTTTGTACTTCTGGAGTTGCTTAATCACCCTTTTGGACCTTCCTTCAAAGACTGTGCCTAATCCCTCCTGGAAACCTCCTAATACCTTTGGCTGCTTCTCTGCTTTGTGGCCATGAATTATGGTGGGCCTGGCCAGTCCTTCCTCAGCATCAGCTCTCCTGGCTATTTGCCATCCCCCATGGCTTCAGAGAGGTGTTTAGACCTCAAAAAGATCCCCAAAATCTGTCATCCCTGCACATCCACTGCTCCAGTCACCAGCCATTGGAATGGTATTCCGTGGCTGGGGCACTGGGGAACCATAGACAGTATTTGGGACCAAAGCAGCAGAGAAGGGCTCTGTGTGTGGTTTCCAGCAAAAGAACAATTTGTAATTCTGCTTTTATTGTCCTGCTACACTAGGGAAACATCACTTTGCCAGGAAGTTATGCCACAATGATTCACAAGGATCAGCTTGGGCTGCTCAAGTTAAAAAAAAGGAATAAATCATGGAATCCCAGAATGGTTTGGGTTAGACAGGATCTTAAAGCTCATCTCGCAGGTTTATGTGCCCAAAATTCCACCCACCACAGCCACAGCTCCCAGCTCTGCTCCCACCAGAGCAGGGCATCCCCAGAGGGTCATCACCCCAGGGTCATCCCCACCAGGCTTTGGGGACAGCTGTGGCATAGCCAGGACGAGAGCCACCACAGAAAGCAAGAAAAATCCACCACAAATTCCCGAACCTACATCAAAACCCTCTCACAGCACAAACACTGCCATTTCCTCTTTCTTTTTGGGGCACATACAGACCCCCTTTGGCAGCTTGGCCAGACCAGTCCTCAGATCAGGACCTTTTAAAGCATGAGGCTTTTCCTCTTCCCTCAGGGACAAAGTGCAGGTGTGTCTGCAGGGCTCTGCCTCAAAGCAGGAGACTCCCTGATTGCAGAATTGGGTCTGAATAAAGAAGTCTGGTCTAGGAATACCAACACTGGCAGCGACAGAGTGCTTTATATAATGTCCTATAATAAACGATATTACAGCATTACCAGGAGACAGGAATGCAGAGGGAAGGAAGGAACAGACGTGACAGTGATAAATCAATCTGGAGAAGAAACACCAAATGCAATATACTCTTTGTCTCCTTTTGTTTGGGGCTCTGTAGATGTTTGCAGGTTCGAATAACGGAGCTTGCAGGAACCTGCTCCTGCATCGAGCTGAGTTTATTAAACCCCTCCGCAAACAATCTCTGCAAGGCACCTCTCCCACCCTCCCTGCTCCTCTCTGGCAGATGTTGGACAGATGTGCAGCGCTGCCAGGCAGGGGGGGGCAGCACTTCCAGGTGAGATAATTCATCCTTAAATTGCTCCCGATGAGGATAATGTGGGATGTAAGGGAGCTGACAATAAAATTGGTTCTAAAAGTTGCCAATTAGGGAGGAAACGGCGAAAGAGGTGAGCGGAGACGGTGACTCCCTGGTGTGGGCAGTGAAAGGCTGTGGTCTCAGGGGGCTGGAGCTGGAAGGCAGAGCTCTCCCCCAGCCTGCACCCCAAAACACAAAGCAGGGCTCTCTGCAATGGGGCAGGGAATGCTCCCCATTCCTGAGGCTGTTTCACGGCTGTGGTTATGAGATAATTTAACTTTGGAGGCCTCCCTTCAGCAAGGGGCTTAATCACACATCTCATTTCCAACACTTAAGTGAGTCCATTGACTTCAATGATTTTCTTCAAAGGAACAACAGAGACATTTAAGGCACTGAGCCCTGCTGGATCAGCCCTGAGCTCTCCTCCCAGGGCTCCAAATTGACCACTTGCTTTTATGTAGGGCTGGGTTTTTTTCCCTATCTTTGATGCTGTTAATTTACTGCTCTTATGACTTTTAACCAGAGGGAACAAGAGGGCTGCGATTACTTTTTTTTTAAAACTCTAGAAATTAGGAGGAAAAAATGGTGACCTGTGACTCCATCTCGAGGTACGAGGTTGTCATTCCTCATAAGATCTCCTGGAGTTTCACTCGGTCTGTCACTCTGCTCTGGCCAGGAGTTTTAATATTGGCACAAAGGAAAATGATGGGATAACTGCCAATACTTGGAGCTGCTATCTTAAGTAACATTAATCCAGCATTTCTTGAGTATTCCAGGTGGATTTGGGGTTTCCTTGCTCTGTTTTGGGGTGCAGCTCAATGGCTGGTGTGCAGCACTGCTGGTGGGAGCTGCACTACCTCAGCTGTTCCTTCTCTGCCAGGCAAATGGGCAGTTTGGGGACAACTGAGGGACACAGGCTGGCCTAGTGCCACAACTTAACCCTGCTGGTTCATGGCTCTTGAAGGCTCTGAAGAAAAAATGATTCACAGCCATGACTTTAATGAGCTTTGGCTTTACATTCTCATATTTATCTTTACAGGAAAAAAACAACATTTCTTCCCTTTCTGATGGCCCAGAGGAAAATAAAAATGATTGCACCTTGTGCCACCTTCAGCTCCTCTGCAGTGGTGACCCCAGGACAAGGAGCCTGGAGGGCTGGGTGGGCTGTGCTGGGGTGGTGACACTCACGGGCCAGGCTTTCCTGGGATGGGGAGGGAGCAGGAGGGAAGAGATGGGCCTGGAGCAGGGCTGGGCTCCCAGCAGGATCCTGGTTTTTTGGCTTGCAGCAGAGAGATCAGCGAGGAGGCTGCTCCTCCAGCCCTTTTTCCCTCAGAAGCAGGGACAGGAGCAAAGCTGACAGGGCTGGGTCCCCAGGACCCCTTCCCTCTGTGCCACCCCCCTGCTCCATGCACTCTCCAACCAACCTCCCTTCTCCTCTCTGCTCTTGCCTCTTCCTCTCCTTCCATTTCTGCTCCCACCATGACTTCCCCTCCCTGTCACCTCCACGCACGGCCTCCCCCCTGCTTTATCTCTGGATACCAAGGAAGATTAGACTTTTTAAATTATGGCTCAGTTTGGCCGCGGTGTCTCCGAGCCGGGCCCAGCAGCCGGGCTGGCTCAGATGTTCCCGCGTGCAGCCTTTCTGCCTGGCTACCCTTGTTTATTCCTCGTTCATTAGCTTTTTTTTACGTTGCTGGAGATCTGAGGCACTCACATGGCGCAGGAGGCTCGAAGTGACAGCAGTAAAAGGCGCTGCTAGTGAGATTATAGCTGCTCTGAACTGCTGCTGGCGCGGGTGGGAGCGCTCAGAGGGCAGGGGCAGAGCACTGCCTTTGTGCCAGCTCAAAGGGCCCTGTCAGAGCGCGTCAGGCAGCCTCCTGGAAAAAGGGAACTTTCCAAAACCCCATGAGAACTGGTTAAATTAACCCTTTCCCCGGTGGCCACCCCTTGGGAGGCTCCAGGAGGAGGCAGGGAGCTGCCTGTGCCTGCTCTGGGCCCCACGATGGATCGTGCGTGTGCCTCATGCTCAGCACAAACACACTGTTCCCTTTATCAACAGGCTTATTTCTATCTAATCAGGACAGAAACTTGGAAATCTTGCCGTAAGTCAGGCAGAAAATTATCAGTCCACAATCAAAACACTCCCCTTTGTCCTTAAGACATTAATTCTCTGAGCTGGCTCTGCTCACACACAGGGCATCGTAGAGCCCTTGGCACTGGCCTGGTGGCCCACCCAACTCTGCAGCCACCCAGCGTGGTCCCTTCTCTCTTCCTGCCCTCATTCCTGTGAGATCCTGTGCGAGAGGAGCAGGAGGGGATGCAGAGCCGAGCCTTGCACATGGCTGGGTGCTGCTGCATCTCCGGCAGCAGTGGCAGCAAGGGAGAAAATCTCCAGTAAACCCAAATTGCATTTAATTGCAGAGGATTCCTGAACTAGTGGGGCAGAGGAAGAGGCCAAATGGTCCTAATCAGCTACTCCACAGCCATCCCTGGAAGTGTTCAAAAAAACGTGTGGATGTGGCCTTGGCAGTGCTGGGGGAACAGTTGGACTCAGTGATCTCAGAGGCCTTTTCCAACCTTCTAAATTCTGTGATTCTATGGTTGTACCAACATCCAAAATCCCTGTGGCCAGCCCAGGCACAGCCAGCTGTGCTGTCACAGTGCTGGGATCTCTCAGGAGAGTCAGGGGGTCTGCAGGCAGCCCCCAGGGTCCCCTGGACACTGGGGGAAGAGTCTGGATGCGCTGTCACCCCCCAGAGCCCTGCTCCTGGGAAAGGGGGCTCCTGCTCCCACTCCAGGGTGTTTACACTGAGCCCTGACAGATGGGCCAGGGCTGTGGATGTTTATACAGCATCTCCAGAGGCTCCAGATGGCCCCTGAGCTCCCAGGCCGTGCTCCCAGCTGGGCTACCAGCCCAGGGCTCTGCCAGTGGGGCAGCATTGGGACAGGGATGGTTCTGCCCTCTAAACACCCCATGGCTTGTCCCTCCCCATCAAACACTGCTGGCAGCATTGCTGGGGACCCTCAGGTGTCACCACTGCCTTCAAAGTCCCCAGTAACCATTGGCTGAGGTTAAAGCCAAGGAGGAGAGGGGAAGGAAGCCCTGGAGGGTGGGGAACATCCCAGAGCACAACATCAGCTCCTCGAAAGAAGAAGGGCTGGAGCAGAACATTGGTCCCTGTGGTTGTGTGTAGGGGATGGTGTGGGGACACATGGCATTAGGGGAGACAAAACCCTGCAGAAGCAACTTCGGTGTGTCCCTGTGCTTTGTGCAGGTGCCATGTGGTGTGCTGTGCCATGCTATGGTCCCATGTGCCATGGTGTGATGCCACATGGTCTGGCATGGTCCCTCCTGGCATGGAACTGCTNGGTCCCCAGTAACCATTGGCTGAGGTACCTCCAAAGCCAAGGAGGAGAGGGGGAGGAAGCCCTGGAGGATGGAGAACATCCCAGATCCCAGCATCATCTCCTAGAAAGAAGAAGGGCTGGAGCAGGACATTGGTCCCTGTGGCTGTGTGTAGGGGATGGTGTGGGGACACATGGCATTAGGGGAGACAAAACCCTGCAGAAGCAACTTCGGTGTGTCCCTGTGCTTTGTGCAGGTGCCATGTGGTGTGCTGTGCCATGCTATGGTCCCGTGTGCCATGGTGTGATGCCACATGGTCTGGCATGGTCCCTCCTGGCATGGAACTGCATGGTGCTGTGGTGTCCCATGGACTGGTGTGGTGTCCCAAGGAGTGACACACTGTGGTGCCTCACAGTGCCACAACCAAGCCGTGGCACAGGCAGGAACAGCTCTGGGTCCCTGCCACCCCCAGCCCTGGGGCTGCCACGGCACAGCTGCTGTCACACACACAGTGCCTGTCCCCCAGCCAGCCTCTGAGGAGCCCCACGAATGCCTGGACTCCTCCAGGGACCTATCCCTGGCTTGGCAGAGGACGGGGCACAGGGGCCACACAGCAGCCATGACATTGCCCTTCCCCCTGGCCCTTCCAAACGCCCCCAGAACGGGCTGGAAGGGGAATAATTGGTCCCCTCCACGCCGTGAGCAGCACCCGGGGGCACACGCGTGAGAACGGGTCCCTTTCACCATTTGCATCGTTCCAAGGGAAGCACATTTTTTCCCAAGTCCTAATGAATATTGCAAATTCCAAAGGCTCGGGGAGATGAGCCCTGCCAGGCCGGATCGCGCTCTGCAGAAACACTTTGTCACTTGCTGTTCCCATCACGGCGCTTTAACAGCCCGGCACAGTCGAGCTCATGATTCCGGACAGCGAATGCCTTCAAAGCCCGCACGGCCCCGGCTCCGCTTTCAGGTCATGGAAATGCCACTGTCACTTCGATGTCGAAATGTCCCCAACACGTTGTCAATAGGGATGTGAAATGCCCCCTCAAGGGGAAAGGAGACAAAGGGAGAGGGGCAGCCGCTGCTCCCGGTGCCCCAGACAGCGTTCCCAGAGACACAGCACCCACATTCCCAGGGACACAGCACCCACATCCCCAGGGACACAGCGCCCACATTCCCAGGGACACAGCGCCCACATTCCCGGGGACACAGCCCACATTCCCAAAGACACAGCGCCCACATTCCCGGGGACACAGCGCCCACATTCCCAAAGACACAGAGCCCACATTCCCGGGGACACAGCGCCCACATTCCCAAAGACACAGAGCCCACATTCCCAGGGACACAGCACCCACATTCCCTGAGATACAGCGCTCACATTCCTGGGGACACAGCCCCACATTCCCAAAGACACAGAGCCCACATTCCTGGAGACACAGAGCCCACATTCCCAGGGACACAGCACCGGCATTCCCAGGGACACAGTGCCCACATTCCCTGGTACACAGCACCCATCAGTCTGGCCCTGAGCTGGGGCAGTCAGCACCTCCCTCAGAATTTCACTCAGCACCTGCACTGGTACCCTGCCACAGGAGCATCCCTAAAAATCAGACAGGAAAAGGCCTTAAGGAGCAGCACAGGGACAGTGCCAGCACTGCCACCCCCTGTCTGTGCCCATGTGTGTGCTCCTGCCTGTGCACAGGCATCGACACCCATCCCACACCCATCCCACACCCATCCAGTATGTGTCCAGCAAGCACATCCATCACACATCAGCACACATCCAGCACACATCCAGCAAACATCCAGCAAACATTCAGCGTGCATCTGGCATGCCACCCCGATTGAGTGGCATTAGGACATGTGCCAGTTTGTGCAGGGACAGCCAGACTCCGGGGTGAGGGGCAGCGTCCCCAAAGCTGTTCAGTGCCCGGCCATGGAGCGCTGATTGCTCGGCTGGGATGCGAGCATGGCCACAGGGCTGAGCACGGCAGCAGCAACAGCAACCACGGACTGGGAGCGCAGTCCCTGCCTGGGGGGATTCTCAGGAGAGCGGGAATGGAGCTGGCAGCGCGCCGGAGCTGTTCCATTAGCGCTCGCTGCCTCGGCTGCCGCCGCTTTGCTGAGCTAAATAACAATAATATCGCTCATCCCCAGAGGCAAGAGGCTGCTCTGAGGAGAAGGGACAGGAAGGAGGAAGCTGCTGTGCCTCATGGAAAGGGCAGGGATTTGTGCCAGCAGGCACAGCCCAGGTCTTGCAGGTGACAGGGACAGGGTGGTGGCACTGCCCACTGCACCAAAACCGACAGTCCCGAACAGGTAACGCTGGTGACACTTGGATAATATTTACCAGCAGCTCCAAGTTAATCCTTCTTTTTTTTTTCATGGTGTCATGATGCCACATTTTATGGTAAATCATCGTAAAAATTGCTGTGAACACTTTATCTGCTGTTCTCCTACAAAATACAGCGAATTCTACATCACAGCTGAGCCTCAGCGCTTGTGGGGACACACTTCCCATGGCTGCAGGATGCTCATAGGTTGCCACTAATATTTACTACTTGTGGCTATAAATATTTAAACAAACCAAGCAATCGTTGGCCCAGTGAATCAAAATGTTTTGCTGTTGCTGAAGGAAATGTGGGAAAAACCCAAGACAAGGTGGTTTCATCCTTGTCTTCCGCCCCTGCGTGCATGTGGATCCCAGCCTGCTTTGTTCTTCCCAAATGGAATAGGATACAGGCAGTTAACCCAATATATGAAATACTCACTATTATTATTCACCAGGAATGATCATCTCTACCAGGCTGGCAGGAATGAGGGCTTCCATCCTTCCTGGTGCTGCTGGAAGGGCTCAGGGAACACCAAAAAGCATTTTGTCATCAGGCAGGGGCTGATGATCAACCAGTCCTTGTGGTTTTCCCTTTTTTATAATAATTGACACTGTAATTTTCTTCCACACCTCTCTGTACTTTAATCACCTCTAACATGGGCGCTTCTCGGGTAATTTGACCTTTTCAATCTCTCTATGCACGTCCCCCAGCAGCCTTTGGGCTGAGAACAAAACAAATACTAAAATTAAGCATTGTTTTTAATCCTGGGTATTTTTGGTAGTGCTGTGCACTGCTGCTCCTTATTCCTCCAATCAATTTTTTGGCAATCACTTCTCAGATGCTTTAAACTCCTTCATCCATGGAATGCTCTTTAGGGAAACAGGAGCCAGAGGAATTCTCTGAAACCCTCAGCATCACCTCCCTGGTTTGGGTAATTTTGTTTATTGGTTTTAAAATTGTCATGAGAAATGAACTGTAAAGGGAAGTAGCTTTAGTGTGAGGGGTAAATAATTAGAACCTGAAAATTTTTCCAATTTTTCAATAAAACGAAGCAAGAGGGAACTTTGCCATTTCGACCCTGGCCAGAGGAGGTGATGCCCACACCCCTCAGCCTATTGGGGACACCTTGACACATGGAGCTAGCAGCAAATCCTCATGGTCTTTGTATAAAAAAGAAAGGATTTCAAATGGCCAAGCGCTCCCAGGGTGAAATTTGAGGCAGTTTCTCTCTGCAAGGGCACCCACAAGAGCATGGCCATGGCCTCTCCAGCACAGCCAGGACAGCTGCAGGTGCCTGACTCCAGTGATGGGGCAGAGCAGCTCCTGAACAGGTATTTCTTGGATCATAAAAAACACTTCTTTAGGCATTTTTGTCTTTTACAAGGAGATTTGTAGCAAAATCCTTCATTCCAATTCTAATACAATCAAATTTTAAGGAAGAAATAGGAATATTTGTTTCCTGGGTTTTGACTTTTTTTTAATATTAAAAGAAAAAAAAAATAGATGAAGAGTAATAACTGAACACAGCCTCATAAAAACCCCCAACATTTCAAGTCCATTTTCTTTGACTGAGATTAAACCAAGCTGGTTTGGTTTGTACAGCAGAAAGGCAGAGCTGGGGGTCTTGGGTTGGAAAAGAGCCCACGAGGGTTCCCAGTAGCAGGAATGTCCCCATGGTTTGTGGATTTGTTCACCTTGTGCTTGCATTGAAGGGCCAGGAGCACAAAGGGAGCACAAAAACATCCCTGACCCCGTTCCATGGGGGAATGGGAACAACAACAGCAGGGAGCAGTGGAACATGCCCCAAAGGCAGAGCTCTTGTTGGTGCTGAGGAGCTCGGGGTCTGATTTATGGGAGGGGACACGAGGGACACTGATTTATGGGATCTGCACACCGAGGGGAGAGGAAAACCCCTTCATTCCCGAGGAGCTCCTGCCGTGGCGCTCGGGATGTGCCGCGCTGGCGCTTCCAGGGCAATGAGGGCAGCACAATCCTGAGTTCCTAGGCATGGCCCCGGAGCCCCCTGGATGCTGGCTGCTCCTGTGGGGAATGGGTCAGGAGTGGGAGTCAGGAAGGAGTGGGGTCCCACTCCCATCTGGGCGTTTGGAAGCGTTGAGGTCCCTCCCGCGCTGTCAGGAGCCATCGCTCCCGAGCCAGGGCCGTGTCCTGTCCCCCCAACCTCGGGGTGCCGCACCCAGGGCAGGGGGGCGATGGGCTGGTGCCTGTGGGGTGCTCTTATCTCACCATGATAACAAACTGTGGGGTAACCCAAGCCCTTTCTCTGCTCATCCCTGTGGCTGCCGGCGTCGCTTCTCGGGCGGGTTGGCTGCCAACAATTCATCTGCTGCTTCAGCTCATTATCTCTGTGGCGCGGCCAGGACGTGTTCTGGGTGGGAGAATTTGGGTCAGTGGGTTTCACAAGCTGTTCCTTGAGATGCCCTGGCACGTATTTAGCGTTTGGCATTCCATGTGGGACCAGCCACCCATCCCCGTGCCGTGTCTCTGCATCCTCCCAGCCCCAGGCGAGTGTCACGGGGACAGCGAGGGGGGCTCAGGCAGCCCCAGGGAGTGGGTGGGGAGAAGGCTGCAAGGGACAGACAGAGCTGGGATGTTTTCAGTCTCCTCCTGTTTTCTTTTGTACAAGTCTGAATATTTTATCTGGCTGCGTGCATCGTCCCTGAACTTAAAAATAGCCGGGTTCCTTCCTGGTGGAATGGAGCAGTTTGCTTTTCCTAGATTTTTCACGCAGATTTCTTGTTCCCCTCACACCCAGTAATTGCTCCTGGAGCCAGGAGGGCGCGGGGAGGGTGCCTGGCCCTGCACACACACACTCCCCTCCCCTCTGTGCCGCGGGGACAGGGCAGGTTTGGGCAGGAGGGTGTTTCCCACCTCCCCAGGTTGGGTGCACACTGATCCCACAGGGTGCTCAGGACAGGGCACTGATGGGCACAGCAGATCTCAGTCCTGCTCTTTAATAACCAGCCAGCCCAGTGACGGAACCCATCTGGAGGGCAGGGGTTGGTGAGGGACACACTGGCCCAGGTCATGGAGTGATTAACACTCAGTGCTTAAAAATAGATGGAGTTCTTGGGATGGCTCCTGAAGTTTGGTTGATTCTTGTGATATCTCACATTCTCTTTAGTTTTGTGCAAGGGGACAATGAAAAACAAGAACTGACAGACTTACAGACAGAAAATCTCCTTTTCCTGCCACTGTGCAAGTGTTAGGGACCATCACAGGACAGGAGGGGGGCACACCTGAGCTGGGGTGGGGAAGCAAAGCTGTCTCCAGGTGCATCTCCCCTCCTGGCTCTGGGCTGGTTCAGGCCAGGGTGAGTGAGGAGCCGTCACCCTGTGCTGCATTTCCAGACCAGGTGCCATTGGTATGTGGATGCATCTCCTGGCATTCCCAGGAAATCTCCCTGACAAAGGCAGCGTGGCAGTTTGGAGCCTGGGAGCAGCTCTCCCTCAGCACATGGGGTGAAGGAATGGATGGTACCACACGGTCAGGTGCCAGCAGCACCTCTTCCCTTGTGCACTGAGAGAGCTGTGCCCAGAGCCCTGCCCAGAGCTGTGTCCAGAGCTGTGCCCAGAGCTGTGCCCAGAGCTGTGTCCAGAGCCGTGTCCAGAGCTGTGCCCAGACCTGTGTCCAGAGCCGTGTCCAGACCTGTGCCCAGAGCCATGTCCAGAGCCCCTGGCTGGTGACACAGTGTGAGCAAGCTGGCAGTGCTGGTGTGGCCCGTCCCCGTGGCCTCTGTCACACACTCTGCTCCCCAGCCCTGCAGCTCTGGGAGATGGGATGGGTGAGGACACGTTGCTGGGCCCACACGGGACGCCAGTAACTGGAAGTGACACGTGCCAGACTCTGTCACCTCTCGCTGGCCGCACACACAGCCCTGCCAGAGCTTCTCTGACATTTCTTGTCCCAGCGTTTATTTTAAAGGAATGTGACATTCTAGCTGTGCAAATGCCCTCTTCTGATCTGGGGATGCTGTGCTGCAGAGATGCCTGTGTGGGCAGTCTGTCCCCATTGCCTGCAACCCCAAGGTCCTGGCACATGGCAGGGATGGAGCAGTGGTGCCAGGAGGAGCTGGACAACCACACCCCATCTCCCTCAGCTGGTGTCCTGGCCATTGCATGCAGTGACACGAGTGATCCGTGTCCCCTTGCTCAGCTCACCCCTGCACCTGTCTTGACCCAAACACAGAATTTTTCCCTTCTCACATGGCCAAAGGAGCAGCAGCTCCATGCTGGGAGCAGAGGGCACAGCACCCAGTACCTTGGCAGGGATGATGGGAGAGCTCGCCACCATCTGCGGCACCTCAGAGCCCGGAATTCCATCCAGCCCATTCCCTCGCTGCCCTCCCTGTGGGGGATTCTCCTCTCGTGTTCCTGGAGTGCTGAATTCACATGACCCTGAGCCCCTCGCCTTCCCGGGCTGGTGTGAGCAGCTCCCGGCGCGTTCCCAGCTCCTCGGCCGTGCTGCGGGTGGTGAACTTTTCCCTCCCCCGGCTCCCCCATCCTTCCCCAGTCTCTCCACCATACGGACACAGCTGAGCAGCTACCAGATATTCAGAGCCGTGAAGGTTGATAAACAAAAGTGAGATAGGACATGGCACCAGAAAGACCTCAGCTAATGGAATTTTTAAGCTACTTAATTTGGGGGCTTGTCAACCTTGACAGCAACCCTTTAATAAATGATGTGTTGTAATTCCCACCCGCTTCCCCTGGTGCGGGGGCCGGTGCGGGGCTGGGGGGTGGGATCTGGCAGCTGGAGATCCCAGCACAGGCGGCACTCGGGATGGTGCTGGGTGGGGAATGCGGGGTGGCAGCGGGGCCGGCTGAGCCGCAGCTCTCCCAGTGCTCCCCCAGCTGGGAGAGGCTGGGGACTGGGATGGTGGGACACAGCTGTAGCCCAGTGCTGGGCAGGGGTCGCCGGGCTGTGCAGCCTCTGGTGATGCTCTGGAAGCGGGGAGCAGCCTCCGAGGGGACCCCAACAGGGCAGAGCCGCGGGGTGCGCAGCGCCCACGGACCCCGGGAACCCCCGGATCCGCGGGCTGGCCAGGGGAGGGGGAGGGCGGTAAATCCTCCTCCCCACCCCTCAATCTCTGTGCTTTCCTCCGGAAAAATCCTGCTGGCAGCTCCCGTGCCAAGGCGTGCGAGTGCCACCCAGTGTCTGCAGCGAGGGGACCCCGCGGGAGCGCGGCCCGGCCGGGGGCTGGCGAGGGGACACCCGGACAGTGCGGTCCCTCAGTGTCCCCACAGTGTCCCCGAAGAACCCAGCAAACCAGCGAGCAAACTCTGGGGTGCTCCCAAAAGGTGCTCCAGCCACCCCAGGGTGGCTGCTCCAGCATTGGGGGCTGAGGCAGAGCCCGGGTCACGGCACAGACCCGCACCCGTGGGATGCAGCAAAGGCATCCCTGCCCACTGCCAGCAGCGATGGGGGGACGGGCTGAGGGGGCGCTGGGGGAGCCCCCGATCTCCGGGATCTCTGTGAAGAAGCAAGGATGGGGTGTCCTGGAGCATTCTGCAGGTTTTGTTCTGGGTAGGATGGAGGCAGTGCTTGGGTGCATTTAGAAGAGGATTTAAGGCGTTCTGGCCCACTCATCATTGTGTTGTGGCAACACAGATTTGGCTCCAAAGTCGCTCTGCTCCACACCCTGGCTGCTCCCAGCCCTGGAAGCCCTTTCCCTCCTCGTGCCCAGATGCTGCAGCACATCTGTCACACATTGGGCTCACATCTGTCACACACAAACCTGCCCGCCCTCAGCACCGTGGCTGTGCAGGACCAGGCTGGGCTGGCAGTGGTGGCACAGTGACACCCATCCCCTCCCAGCCCTGCCAGCCCAGAGGTCTTGCTCTTGTGCTCCCCAGAGAATGACCCAGAACAGCTCAGTTTCGGAAGATAAAGTAACATGGAGTAAAGCTGAAAAGAGGAGGTGCAGCAAACCCACATGGAGGCAGCAAGGAGGGAAACCAGCACCTGTCCCCGTGGAGGACAGTCACAGGCACTGTCCCAGCCAGAGCACAGAGATGATTCTGGAGCACTGATGGTTGGGAAATGGCAGCAGCAGCCAGAGCTCCACATTCACCGGAGCTGTGGAGCCACTGGAGATGCAAAGGTGTGAGGAAGAAGTGTCCAGGCTGGGAAAGAGCCAGATGGCAGCAGCAGGGAGCAGATGGGGGATGGAAAACAACGTCCCATGGCTGCATGGAGGGGCATCCCACAGCCCCAGGAGCCACGGAGATGCCACAGGGATGGTGAGGAACCTGCCCAGGGCTGGTGAGGCAGCAGCACCCAGAGTGGGCTCTGTGGGTCTCCTGCCCACAGCTCCAGCCTCCTGCAGCACCTCCAGCTCCAGCAGCTGCCCTGCTGTGCTGTGTCCATCTGCTGGCAGCTGGCTGTCCTTGGAAAGCCTCTTTTCTTTGGGAAATTAAGTGTTTAACTATGAGGATTTGTGAGGAATTGGCCTTGTCTCCCAAAACCTCAGCCACCTTGCAGAGCTCCATTCACAATACAGTGAGGATGGGCTGGAAAAGGGTGTCCAGTGTCCTGGGAATGGTACCAAGGAATGGCACCAGCACTATACCCCAGCCCTGGGCTGCAGGATGGGAAGTTTCCACTTCCAGTGGCTTGTGCTGACCCTTTAGCCCTGAGGCAAGAAATCTCCAACTAGGAATATTTGGGGAAATGAGCTGAAAATCCCACCTAGGTGTGAGACGGCTGAAATCACATCTTAAAGCAAATTTCTCATTTCTCAAGTCATTCCTGTTGCCTTTAGGAAAGAGTGCAGGAGGCCCCGGTCCTGTGGGAAGAGGGAAGTGGATGAAGAGCCAGAGGACAGAGCAGGATCAGCAGCACAGGACCCAGGCCAGGCCAAGGGGCTCAGGCTGGGCCAGATGGCTCCGAACGTTGCAGGGAGAGATCCCGCCCGGAGCCGCCCGGGCCAGCTGAGCCCAGCACTCAGCAGCACTCACCGGGGCTTTATAGCCAGGGAAATTAATTTTTTAAGAGTCCCTCTATGATCTCTGGTCTCTGGTGCTTGGCTGAGCAGTCGGGTGGTCTCCAGCCACCCAACTCCACGTCCAGATGGCAGGGAGAGGTGGGGAAACCAGAGCCAGCTCCAGAGCCTTGTTCCCAGATGTTTGATTTAGGACCCTCATTCCCAGGTGTTTTCTCTGGGACTCTCACTCCCAGAGCTTGCTCTGCAATCAGCAGCAGCTTTTCTGCCCATCCTGCTGTTGGACACCAGGGCTCTGGAGGTGCCAGATGGACACAGCTCATCCTGCAGCAGGAGAAACCCTCAGACTTTTCTCCCCATGTTCTGGTGATGTTTTGGGCTCCTCTCTCCTGCAGGGCACCAGGAGGCTCAGCCCGTTCATCCCATGATCCTGGACAGACTGACAGCTCACTGGGAATCAGCAGCCTCTGCTTTCCCAGCCATGGTGGGTCAGGGTGCCAGGGAAGCAACACTTCACCACTCCAAGCAATTACTCAGGATTTTATCATTCAAAACTAAAACCAGAGCCTATAAATAACCAGGATCTCTGTCCTAATAGCTGCATTTCAGCGTATTTTTAATTATCATTTTATGAATGGGTGCATTAGAGGATATTTAAATACCACGTCAGCCGTGCTGGTAATGAGGCAGGATTGTTACAGGCCAGGGCTGGCCATATATTACCCCAGTATATACATATGCTTCGACATCACTTTTAAAAATTAGCTATTTCAAGCGTAAAATTATAATTGGTTTGTCTAATAAAAGGATAAATAAATATCTATTTAACTTCATTACTGTCAAAGGCAGGAGGCTTTTCTCCATTGTCTCCTTAGGGTTTTATGGCAGAAAAGCTAATTAGCTGTAATTGGGTGGATCCAAGGCATGGAAGGCAGGGGCAGCGGCGGTGCTGGCTGGGAATGGGACACCAGTGGCTTTCCCGGCCTGCTGTCCTGGTCTCTGCAGGGATGGGAGTCCTGCTGGCACCATGGGCAGGCTCTGCCCCAGTGCCCAGCTCAGGGGTGATGCCCGTGCAGTGGGGCAGTGCCAGGCGCTGCTTCCCAGGGTCAACTTGAGGTCCTTGCGTGGCTTCCTGTGTTTTGATGGTCCCTCTGCCAAGCATCCCTCCCTCATGCCTTGTCTGATGGGCACTGGGATCCCATCTGCTGGCCAGGGCTTGTTCATCCCTGTTTTGGGAGGGATCCTGCTCGACACCCATGCACACATCCCACATTTTCACCTTTAAGCACCAAAGCTCCAATGTCTCCTGACAGCGGCCACCTGCACAATACAGGCACCAGTCAAGACCCCACCAGCCAGCAGAAGGGATGTAAATGTCCTTTCTGGAGAGTTCCTGGCCCAAAGGAGAAGCTGCCATGAGCCCCAGTGACATCCCACAGAGCCTGGGCTGGAGCACAGACCCTGCCTGATCACCCTAAAACATTCTGAGCACCCTGGTGCAGGGAAGGGTGTCCTGCCCATGGAGGTGCAGAGATGAGGTGGTCTGTAAGGTCCCTTCCAACCCAAACCATTCTGTGATTCTGTTCCCTGGTTTTCCCTGCTCCTCTCCCCCAGGATCCTCCCTCCCAGCCCCTGGGAGAGGGATGGTGCCTGTCGGGGGGCAGTGGATGTCACGCACAGCGACGCCTTGTGCCTGTGTACAAATCCCCTTTGCGCCCGGGATTTGACACAAGGAGAGAGGAGCAGGCCTGACACCCGTAGCAAATCTCCAAGCTGCCAGCAACAGCTTTCCTTTTTAAATTTTTTAAAGGGAAGGGAAAAGAAGGAAGGTTAATAATTGCACGTTCGCCCCTCGTGATGTGCTGGAGGTGGAGGGGGGGAGTGTCTGTGCGGGGGCATCAGCGCAGAGAACACGGTCTGGGTTTGCTTATCAGTTCTGCTTGTTGAGTGCGATCCAGGGCCGGGAAAAACACCAACAGACAGCGTGGAAAATTAATTTTTAATGCCTTTTATTAGCGCTTAAGCCATTCTGAGAGGATGAAATAATCCCTGTTTAGGCAGAGTGCAAAGGTCTCACAGGGCTGTCAGGAGCTGAGTCACTCCAGCAGCCAAACTGATCCAAATGCGTCTTCCCAGTCTGAAATCTTCGGGAGCCCAATCCCCCACACACCCCCAGTTCAGCATCTTCCTACACAGCCACTCAAAATAGAGTTTTCCTCCCATGGAAGGGAGCAAAGAGCTTTGTCTCTCCCCTTCCACCCTCTGTCACAGTGTGTCAGCACTGCCACCAGAGCGGGGACAAGCATTGGCAGCAGGTCATGCAGGCCCTGCCCAGTGTGGGGACAATGTCCCCGAGTGATCCTTGCAGGTGGGATGGGCTGGACCCTCCTCACAACAGGCACCAGCTCCTCCATCCTTTGTGGCACTGAGAGCTGAGCAGGAGGGCCAGAGCCGTGGCTTCTCTGTCCTCAGAGCCACCAAGGCAGCTGGACAGGACTGGAAAGAGCTGCCACCCATCCCCAGGAGCCCCAGCAGCCCCAGCCTGGGACAGGCAGTGGCAGGGAGGGAACCCCATCCCTGTCCAACACTGCCAGCACAGTCACTGCTGTAGGGGAGGCTACAGGTCAGGATGGTGCTGGAGACCCAGAGCTTTCCATTGTTCCTCCTCTCCCCAGGCCCTGGTAAGGACCTCTTAGTGAGGATGGAAAACAAATTTACCAAGGCTGGAGGATGGGAAGGGCTGGAGGGGGATCAAGATCCAGCCCTGGGCAGCCTGGGGCTGTTGGAAATAGGTTTGTTTGCCCCTGGATGGTGCTCACAGGGCCATCTTGGTGCTGCCAGCTGGCCCCAGAGTCATCACTTCTCCTCCTTAGTGTGGCAGGCACCCTCACCTCTGAGGGGCCATGCCCAGCTGTCCCAGGCAGAGCCAGCAGCCACAGCCACACGGAGCATTCCCTGCTGGGGCCCGTGTCCCTGGCACTGCCAGCACCCAGCTGGGCTGACAGTCCCTGCACACAGCCTGCCCGAGCCTCCACTTCCACGGGAACATTTCAGCCAGGCCCCAGGGGGAGCAGGAAACTGGGTTTCTTTCCACTTTAAAAATTACTGTATCAGTTCAGTGAGGAATTAACACACCTCCCACGTGAGGGTTGAGGGCTGCCCCAGAATCAGAGCTGCAGCCCTGCAGGAGGGACAGGAAGAGTTGAGAGAATTAAAACCTGTATCATAACACACAGCCACGAGAGGGGCGAGCCAGACCCGTGCAGATGACCCCTTTTTGTTCCTGGAATGTATTCCCTGCTGCCATCTACTTGCCTTTCAGTGCATGTATTCAGCACTAATAATACATTCCCTGCCCACTTCTAATGAATTTTATCTCTGTGTGCTCATGAACGTGTGGATCTTGCACACACAGAGGTGCAGCCTGATACAGGTGTGGGTACAGCACACCAACAGCTGAGAGATCCCCCACATCCCTGCAGGTACCCCAGGCTGAGAGCAACAGCACAGCAAGGGTGAGAGCCCAGCCTGCACTGCCCACCTGCCCCAGCACCTCCCAGGCTCGGACTCTCATTCCAGGGTGCCAGAGGAGGCAGAGGTCTCCCCCCAGGAGGAAGGAAGCTCCAAAGAGCCTCTTCACATGATGAATTTTAACATTTCTCTCCACGTCCAGCCCGAGCACAAATCCCCTCAAAGGCCCAGCCCAGCGCAGCAGAACTAATTTGAAATGTCACCAAGGTCAAGCCCGGCTTCCCCAGCCATTAACCTGCCTCTCAACTCCACACTCCTATTTATTTACATAGGCACATATTTATTTAAGCCCCCGATCCCAGCTCCAGGCCGGGACTGGTTGGGAAAGGAGGAAATTCCCTGCCTGCAGGGCCTGAGCTGCTGCTGCTGCCAGGGGGACTCTCCCGAGGGCGCCACGTTCAGAGCACGATGTGCAGGATGAGAAGGGGGCTCTGCACAGAATTGGTTGTTCCAGCCCAATTTTCTGGTTGTGCTTTTATTTCATCCATTCCTGTCCAGAAACAGAAAGCACAGCCTTGGCTCTCCAGGCAGATCTTCCCCAGGCACAGACCAGGGTAACTGCTCCAGGACATGGATTCATAGAGCTCTGCATTCCCTGGCTTTTCATCTTTGCTTCTGCTCCCAAGCAGATGAGACTGTAGGGACTTTGGGAGTGCTTTTTCAGGTGCATTTGCTGCAGAAATTTGATCCCATTCCTGTTTTATTTCTGGCTTCCCAACCACCATGACGGAGCAGGAGACCTGGAGAGGCTCTGGATCCAAACTCCACCAGACCCACTTGACCTCTGTCCCTGTCCCTTCGGCATTGCTGAAGCTTTGTTCTACCCGTGGATAAAGCCAGAATTCCTTTCTCCCTGCTGTGCAATGTGCTGCCCCTCAAAGCCTTCATCCCCATCCTCCACACAACCTGCTTCCCCCCTGGACCAGTCCCACGGTCACAGGTGAGCCAGCCCAACCTGCTGGGCACAGGACAGACACCAGCACAAGCACTTCCATGGGAGAAGGACCTCCCAAGAGCACCAGGATCTTCCTAAATGCTTTTCCACCGGGACGTGCCAATTAGGAGATTAAAACCTCCTGCTGAGACACGCCTGGGACCAGCTGGGACTGCTTATGTGTGAGTGGGTGCAGAGTGGCTCTCTGGGAAAAGGGAGCCCCAGATGGATGCTGAGCTTGCTGGGGAGGAGGAAGGTTGGAATGGGGATGGTCTGGCCTGGCTGAGCCAGCCTAGGCTGGACTGGATTGTCCCTGTCATAGAGCTGTGTCACACCAGCTTCCCTTTCCCTGCCTCGTGCCCAGCAGGTGCTTTGCAGGGAAAGCAGAGGAGATTGGCTGTACTCCACTGGTTCATGTGGCCTCATGTTTCCTGTATCCCCAGCGTCTGGGCAGGCTGGACCAGCACATCACCAGGGGAACTGTCCCCCTTCCCCCCTTCCTGCTGGGCAGCAGCTTGTGTGCCTTGTGAACACAGCCTGACCTTTCTTTTTTTAAATTCCTGTTCTCATTGCTCCTTTGCATGTTCAACTCGAGGCTGTGGAGCTGGCTAGCCTGTGGTTTAAAAAAAAAAATATTTTGAAAGCCCTGGCAGGGAATTAAAGGAGTTTGGAGTAACTTGAAATTAGCAGGACGATGTGAGACAGATGTTGTGAAGGCGGGAAGAGGAGCTCACTTGCTGTGTCTCCTCTCTGCTGTTGTTTTAAAGACCTTAATTTGATGCTTTTTTCTTAAAAGGAGGCACCTCTAGGTCAGGATAATGAAATCACATTGTGTTCTTATGATATTCCAGCACCTTCTTCTCTTGCTTTCTTCCTCTTCTCGTGTGCCTGGCTCCCAACCCACGGGGCCAGCGGGCACAGATCTGACTCCTGCAGCCTGAGCTGACTCCAGGGTGCTTGGGTAGGGGATGAAAGGGAAAAAGCAATAAAAAGTGGGGTAATTCTCCCATTTCCAAGCTGATCTCTGGTGTGGTCTGAGGGAGGGCAGGTGAAGGAGCCTCCTCAGGGTGCTCCATCTCCTTCAGCAGCAGAGTGGGGAGGTTCATTCCCAGAGGGATGCACTGGCTGCACAGAGCATCTGCCCCTCCACAGCAGCAGCAATTCCCCTTCTGGGGTGCCCTGCCACCCCCAGCATGTGAGAAATGAATTTGTAGAGAAACCACAGCTCCACCAGGGCAGTGGGGCTGTGAGAGGGGGGAGAAGCTTTTAACGAGGTTAGTCTGCAGCTGCTCCTCCTCAACAAGGCTGGGACGGGGCAGGGAGAGGAGCTTGGAGCTCTGTCACAGCAGGGAGAGGGATCCCAAATGCCCAAGAATAAAGGGCTAGACAGAAGTTTTGAGGAAAAAAGCCTTTTGCCAGCAAAGCTTTCAGTGGGTGAAGGTACAGAGCAGCTGCCACCTTCTCAGAGGTGGTGGCTCTGTTCCCAGAGCCGGGAGTGGGGCTGGAAATAGCCCCAAGCTGGGCTGGAGCTGGGATGTCCTGCTGCAAACCAGTGCCCTGTTCTGCTCCTGCCTCCTCCTCCTCACTTTAAACTTCCCTGAGATTTGGGAGCTGCAGCCCTGAGCCCTTCCACAGCCTGATGGTGCCGTGGGATGGGTTCAGAAGGGACCCCCAGCTCCCAGCCAGCCAGGGGGGCCTGGCCAGGCAAATTCATGGATTTGGATGCTGTAAATGGCTGTGAGACTCCTCCTGCATGAGTGCCCACACGTGGCAGGCTGGCTCTGGGGTGCAGGGTTCATGCAGGAGGCAGCGGTGTCTCTGGGCATTTTGCCATTATTCTGGATGCTCCAGCTGTCCAGGGAGGTCACACCTTGGGGATCCTCCACCAGCTGTGTGCAAATCCTGCCTGACACCGTTCTGGGGACAGCTGGGTGCGGCTGCCTCTGCTTCAGCCCTTCCAGCTGCTGGGGGGGGATATTTCCTGCGGGGGGAGAGCATCCTCTTCCTCCCTGCTAAGGGGAGCCAGGCAGGTGGAGGCAGGGAGCAGATCCTCAGTGCTGTAACACCTCTCTGGGTGCTCTGGTGCCACTGCTCTGTTGGTGCTGGGTGTAATGGAGCACCCAGGGGCTGGATTGACTCCAGGATCACAGGTTGGAGGTGTGCAGCAGCTAATCTGGAAAGGGAAACACCTGCCAGCCCCTGCAGTGCTCCCAGAGTCTCAGTGTCTGCTGCCTTGCAGATTCCACCCCCATCACTGTGCCAGAGGTGGATGTCCACGCTGCTGGGATGTGTCAGTCCCCAGTGCCACCACCATTTCCATCCCTGCTGTCAGAGGGGGCTGCTGGATGGCAGCACTGTGTGGCCCAAGGGCTGGGGAGGGGGTGATGCTCCTGCATGCCTGGCCCAGGGAGGGTTTCTGTCCAAGGTACAACCAGCTGTGAAAACTCTTCCCGCTCCCTCCACCAAACCAAATCCCCCTGAGGCTGGGAGGAAACATGCCAAGCTCCCAGGGAGGGTGGATGTGGGAAGGAGCACTGAGCTCACACTGTGAGCTAAGGCTGGTTACTCAAAACAGGAGCTCAATCAATTCCTCCTCTTGGGTGTGGGCTGGGGTCCAGAGTCCTGGTGTGGGAGAGGGATCCCCAAACCCAGCTCCTGCCCAGGCACCATCGAGGCAGAGCAGGGTGAGCATCCAGTGCCAGGTGGGATGGTCCTGCTTGGAGAAGGAGCTGCTGGGCCAGCTCGGCAGGAAGGAGTTTTGTGGCCATACTGAAGCCTCTAGAAATCTTCCCTTGTGGAAGAAGCACCAAGAGATGGTTAACAGCAACTGGGTTAGTCTGGACTCGACAATCACAAAGGTCTTTTCCAACCCAAATCATTCCCTGAATGAAAAGGAAAGACACATCCCTGCGTTTGCTCTTCATTTTCCAGTGGGGTGGATTTTGGCTGCTCAGCATCTGTCACTGCTTTGCCAGTGGAGGTGGGGCCCACAGACACGTGATGAAAGCTGCGTGTCACTTCAGCTCCTGTCACCGGCTGTCACACACGGAGCCAGCGGGCAAACCCCTGCAGGTTCCCGTCCGGTCACGGAAGGGTTTTCTCCTCTCGCTCCTCCCAAGCGGGGCACGGAGCGGCACAGCAGGGACTGGCACACTAAGGGACAAACCCGGCCAACCCAGCCAAGGCCACCGTGGGGAGCGGGGAGGGACAGGACGATGCAGAAGCGACAAGAGAGCAGATGTGTGACATCGCCCTCGGGCTGCCGGCGGTGCGAGACAGCCCGGGCACCCTGTGCGGCTGCTTGTGGGGCTGGTGACACTCGTGTCCTTGGGCTGAGAGGGGAAGAGCCGTGGAGCGGCTCCTGGAGCCCTGCCGTGCCCGTCGGGGGCTGCTCCGCGGTGCCGGTGCCGCAGGCGGGACGGACAAAAGGCAGCTCCTCGTGGGAAGGTGGGGACTCGGAACGGTGCCTTAAATCACCTCGTGGCTGTGACAGCCTGGTCAGAGAGAGAGAACGCTCGATAAGTTTTCCCAGAATCGGCCTGGGAGACTTTAGGGAGCTGGAGGTAAATGATGATAACCAATAAACCATAAACAACCTGCAGGTGGTGTTTTTCTACTATCTGTTTTCTTGTTATTCTCATAAGATTGTTTACAAATAGGCATCTTGTGATTAGCCAGTCAGGTGAAATGTATTGATTAAATGACCAATCAGGTCCACCTGTATTGATCAGTGTATAAAAGAAGCAGTTTGGAATAAAGACAGGTGCTTATGCCACTCAGCCTTCTGACAACTCTGTGTCATTTCTTATTGAACAATGACATCACCTCGTGTTGCTCACAGCTCAGATGGCATCAGAGGCAAATGCCAGCCCATAAATGCAGCTTTATTTGTCATTTGGAATAGTAAAATCCTTGTCTCTGTAGCCAGAGATCCCAGAGACAGCAGGAGTGTTCAGCAAGCTCTTCTCCAGATATCTTCAGAACTAACAATGACAGACAATCCTGACCACTCCCAGGAGATCAGGGCAGGTTCTCACCTTTCCCTACACCTTTGTCCCTCTGTCCAGGCCAGGCAGAGGAGGTGACATGAGCAGTGGTGGCAGGAGGTGCCCAGCTCCACAGCTGCTGTGGGTGATGCTTTCACCATCCTTGCTGTTTGCTGCCCAAACCCTCCAGTCTGCTCAGCTCTCACCATTCCTCCTGCCCAGGAGGAGCAGCCCAGGCTGTTCCCAGCCTGGCATCTCCTCTGTTCTGCAGAGAGGGGGAAAGGCCTGGGGAGCTGCTGAGTTTGTGGGCAGGCTGCAGCAGCCCGAGGCGTTCTGCTCCTCCCTGCTCTGCCCCGCAGGGTCCTGCTCCTCGTGTGAGTGCTTGTACTGCCTGCAAGGTGCCTCAGGGCTGCTGAGCTCCCAGGGCTGCTATGTTTGTAGCCCTATCTCGCTGTGCTCTGGCTGAGTAACACCAGTGAGGATCAGCTCTGATGGCAGTGAGCCTCACTGTGCACTCCCTGTGCAGAGGGGCCCATCCAGGGGGCCCTGCAGCCACCCCCACCCAGTTTGTGTGATGTAAGATCCTGCAAAACCCTCCTCTCTATAAGAGCACCTGCAGAGCTGCTCCGCAGAGCCTCGATGCCTCCCAGTGTCCCTCAACCAGCTCTGGAGGGCCCAGAGCCACCTGCCCCTGCTGGTGAGTGGTTCCATGGAGAGCCAGCTCTGAGCCACCTGCTCCCACTCACCAGTGGTTCCATGGAATGGCAGCTCAGAGCATTTCCCTGTAGCCCCAGGGCACTTGGCACTGCCCACAATGGCATCTTGGGTTCTGTGGCATCCAGCAAATCCCAACAGTCCCTGTCAGCTTCAAGGACTCATGAGCCTGGGCTGAGACAGGAGGAAGGGCCAGTGGATGTAAATTATTGGGAGCTCTGCTGGCTCCATTCTGTGGCACAGAAACCCCTTGGCTCAATGCTTCCTCCAGCCATGGATGAGCAGCAGCTCCCCCAGCACTGGTTCTGCTCAGGCCCATGCTGGGAGAGAAGGAAAGTCTGGGAAGTGTCTGTAGAAAAATCTCCATGGCTATGTGCAAGCTGATATATAGATCCAGATATGTGTGTTTATAAAAATGTCCTGCAGAAGCCAATATTTGATCCAGCACAATCTCCAAGTGTTAATCATAATAAATGGGAAAGGGAAATAAATTGAAATAAATGGGAAAAGAAAATAAATGAAAATAAATGGGAAATGGCTGTTAATAAAGAGGTGTTGTGGTGCTGGTGGGATGAAAGGTAGTGAGCAGATCCCCACTCTCAAGCCCCCTCCTCCACCCTTTCCTGAGCCCACTGCTGTTTCTGCAGCTCTTGCAAGGCCCCCATTCCCCACTCCACCCCCAGACCTGCCCCGGGCTGGGTGGGATGTGCCCCCAGCCCTCCCTGTGGACACACAGTGAGGGGGAGCAGGGCCAAGCACTGCCAGAGAGGGCTGGAACACCCCCGTGCCTGCCCCAGCTCCCCAGGGACCCTGCTCTGGAGAGCTACAGCCACCACCCCATGGTTCCTAAAGCCTCTCCAGGGAGGACTTGAGGATCATTGAGCTGGAATTCCCTTGGCTGTCAGGCACCACAGCCCCAGTGCCAGGGGACTGTGCCTCATCCCTCTGCTTGAACTCCACGAGGGCCTGTGGTGTTTGCTGTTCAACCCACAGCCAGATGGGGAGGCCTGAGCCTTTTTTGAGTCATGGCCATGCCATGGGGACAGGAGGCCTGGGGACAGACCCATTCCATTGGTAGGCAGTGATTTTAGGACTTCCTCCTGTTCCCCTCTAACCCAGCACAACCAGCACCTTTCACCTTTCCCGTTTCAGTCCATGAACCAGGCACTGACAGGGTTATTGGACAGGCTGGGGGCAGCAGCCCGGGGCTGGCTGGGTGGCCCCACGATGCTGGGCTGTGCTGCCATGTGTCCCTCATGGCCCCACAATGCCAGACTGTCCTGCCCCATGACCCTCACAGCTCCCCAGCCCTGCATCTCCCCTGTTACGGAGCACAAGGAGTGGGTGCCTTTCTCTGCGATGCAGGGACGTGTGATTTTATCACCTTTTACAGCATTTTGCCCTGGCAGCTTGTCACCAGCCAGGCTGTTAAAATTCCCTTGAGAAATGAGGGATTTGTGGCACATTACTGTTTATAGGATGGTGCTTTAACCCCAGACCCAACCCAGCCCCACGCTCACTCCTCGTGTCTGGGCTGTCCTCGGGCTGTGCCACGTCCTTCTGCTTGGGAAAGGGACAAGGATGGGGCTGGGGCCAGGAAAGGGAAAACTGTGACCACCCATGCCACAACTTACTGGTGCCAAGTGCCAGCAGGAGCTGTGGGTCAGTCCTACGCCTTCCCCAGATTTTTTGGGGGAGCAAGAACAGGGCAGGGAGGGTGGGAGCTGCAGGCGTTGCAGTGCCTTTTTCTCCTCCCCTCCCACCATCAAGGAGGGACAGCAGCAAAGCAGCTCCGTGGAATGGCATCAAAGGGGAGGGGAGCCCTCGGAGATGTTGAAGCAAGTCAGGAATGAGGAGGCACTTGAGGAAATCCAGCGTGTCGCTTCGTATATTTGACCACACCAATTCCTAACAAAAGAAAACCCGAGCTCATTACACAGAAACATCAAACCAGCCAAGATAATTATCTCTAATTAGTGCTAATTTAAAAGCGAGGTCTGTTCTAGAGCTGAATTGTTGCATATTTCATTAGTTCATTAGATGCTGAGCAGACAATGCAGATAAGAGGATCAGTTCACTGGGATGATATAAATTTCATCCTCCCTTCATTGCAAAGACCTTGGGGGTCTGTGTTCACAGCACACACCATGTGCAGGGCCACAGAGCCCAGACAGCCCCCCCAGATCACTCTGTGCTTCCTCTGCTGGGGAAGGCCCATGGAATGCTGCATTAACTGCAGAAATTAAAGGGACACACAGAGAGAAACAAGCAGTTTGTCAGTCAGTGTTGTCATCTCACTGTCTCCAAATAGCAATCAAATAATTCAGGGTCTCCTTCGGTGCCTGGGTGAGGAGGAAAAATGTTGGGCCCTTCAGATTCAGCCTTGGGAAAAGGAGAAGCCTCCCAGGTGGGGAGGGGGTTCCAGTGAGGATGTGCCTTGGCTGTCCCATGCTCCCACAGGCAGCAGGGAGGGGGCAGAGTGATAACCCAGGGTGAAGTAAGCCCCATGTCACCTTCAGTGAACTGTCACCCCCTTTCCTATGTCTTCTCCATCCCCTTTTTTCTCTTCCCCACGCCCTTTTCCATCTCTTCTTCGCCCCTTTTCCACCTCTTCTCTGTCTCCTTTTCCATTCCTTCCCCATGCCTTTTCCTCTCTCCTCCATCCCACGGAACAGTGGAGGTTCCTGGTGCAGCAGAGCTGTCCATCCTCTGCTGTCACAGCCAGGAATTCCAGCTGTCCCCAAAGAACCTCTGGAGGAGCCAGTGCCAGGATGCTGCCGTGGGCATCTGCCCCTTCCAGCTCCAGCAGCCACATCCCCAGCTCAACTCCCATCCCTGACCCCTTTCCCTCCTGCCTGGCCCCCCTGGGCAGCCTCTACTGATGAGATGAAGAGCAAAACTCAGCACTTAAGCAGGAATGAAGGATTTGGCTTTCAGATCCACTCCAAGATTGCAGGAAAGTAACCCTTCCATAGGCAGGATCCTTGGGAGACTGGAAAACAGCCCCTCTCTGCACACTGCAGGGTTTTAGTCAGATTAACCCAAATTTATGGCTCTTTCAGCTGTAACTGCCAGTGGGGCCTGGGCCTGGCTCAGAGCAAGATTTTGTCAAGTGAAAGGCAGAAGAAGTTTTAATCCTTGAGAAGTTCCTGAGCAGAATCCTGGTAATTGAAGGAAGTTACTGCAGGTGTTTGAAGCTATAATTAATCTCTGAGAAAGAGAGGAAAGCTTTGAGTCCTTTGAAGGAGCAAACCTCGGAGCTTTAAGAGCATTTCAGAAGGGAAAATTGAACAGGGATGAGCTATGCAAAGGAGGGAACAGTTCTGGGTGTCAGCTTTGGGAAATGAGAAGCTGGAATGGGGGGGACAGTGGGAACCCCCTGAAAGGACCTGGGGAGGGGGAGCTCAGAGCAGGAGTGCAGGAGGGGAAGGGGGGAATGAGGGCAACTGGATCACCCCAAAATACTTGAGGTCACATTCCAAGTATCAGACCCGAATCCCAGACCTGGTTAGTGAGGTTCTTGAAATGCTGTTTGTTTTCCAAAGTGCTGCTGCAGAGGCTGGAGATGGCCAGGGGAGTGCAGGCATGGCAGGGACAGGACAGAGCAGGCTGTCAGTGGGAGCAGCACCCAAGAGCCCGGGTGCAGCACCCAGGAGAATCAATCATTAATGGCTGCTTTTCCAGAGAGAAATGGTGATTTAATGAATGCAAAACTGATTTATTGATTACTCAGGAAGCTCATTCCTGCCTGGTCCCTGCTCTCCCTCACTGCCAGCTGGGCCAAAGGGCAGGAATTTGGGGAGCAGGAGCTCAGGGAACTGGCACAGGAACAGGCTTGCTCATGTCTGAGCATCCTCTGAGTCCCATTTCTACAACACCATCCTGAAATCTGCCTTGTTTCTTCTGCTTTAACCTTGTGTGTTCTGAGGATGGAGCTGGAGAGGCTGCACTCAGAGAAGCCACCACTGGTGAAAAGGTGCTGAGGTTTGGGATGATCTCTGGGATTTTGGGGAGGTTCTTTCCACAGGCTAGGAGCCACTGTCCCAAACCATTCTCCAGCAGTGTCCTCTGGCCTCACCTGGTCAGAAGAGCTTGAGGGGGGTCTGGGAAGTGACCACACAACCTCCTGGCCAGGTGAGGTTTCTGTGGTGCACATATTAGTGAGACCTCTCTCTGAACACCTGGTGGGTTCCTGCTGCCTCCACAGGACACAGTCCTGCCCGGTGGCCCAAGCAGCAAAGCTCAGGTGGCAGAGCCCTGGGCATGATGTTTGTAGCCCTAATACAAAAACCAACATCAAAACAGTTCAAAATATGGGTCTGGTTGGTGCTGTGCCCTCCCTGCAGCCCCCCCAGCTCTGGGTCTCCCTGGCCCCCTTGGTCTTCCTCTCCCTCAGGGAATGGTGGAGGCTCCTCTGTTATCCCTCACTGTGTCTCCCTCAACTGCCACCAGAAGGAATGTTTGAATTTCATGCTCAATATTCTGGATGCAAGCTGAACATCAAAACCTCAGCAGGGTGCCTGGGAGCATCTGAGGGAGAATATCAGAGGAATCTATTTCTACAAAGGAAAAGAAACCAACAAAGCCTCTGTTTGGGGATGGTCTTTTCATCCTCGGCTGTACATACAAGTAATAACTTTAGACATGGGGTTTTTTTATTATTATCACCCTTCCTGATATCAATCTCTCTTTTTCATTATAATAAATATTGATTTGTGCTTTTAGAAAATGACTTCCCCAATCAGCTGCTGATCTTCCTGCAGGCACAACGACGGGGATGAGGACAGTGGGATCATCATCCCCAGGAACAAACATCCTGCTTGTGCCCCCCTCCCTGCCAGCAGCCCCGGGGGATGGAGCTCAGGGGCAAAGGGCACCGTGAGTGGCATTTGGGCTCCTCTGGATGGAGGTGGGTGTGACCTGCTGTGGTGGGGGATGGCTAAAACAGCCCCCCAAATCCCACTTCTTCCTTCTCTCTCCTGCCACAAGGCAGGACAAACACCTTCATAAACCACTAATGACAGCTTTTCTTGTCAGTGAACATTTTCTTACTCCCAGGCATCTT
This sequence comes from Peucedramus taeniatus, assembly GCA_013400575.1. Classification (NCBI taxonomy): domain Eukaryota; kingdom Metazoa; phylum Chordata; class Aves; order Passeriformes; family Fringillidae; genus Peucedramus; species Peucedramus taeniatus. The sequence continues at coordinate 1,016,655 of WBNO01023171.1, forward strand.
CAGGGCTCTGGCCTCATTCCTCTGCTGTGTGTGCATCGTTCCCAGCACAGCTCTGGGGCCACATTAATTCTCTTCCACGTGGAATTTGTTTTGTGCCTGCAGAAATGTGCTCGGGTTGGTGTAAGAACTGAAATAAAAATAGCTGCTTTCCCCAGAAGAGCTCTCTGGTTATCCAAGATGGATCAAACCCTGGAGCAAAGGGAAAGGTAACACCAGGGGCTGGATTGCAGAGTCAGCCCTCCCTGAGCATCCCAGTTCAGCTGTAACTCAGGATGGATTTGGAAATGGGGACAGTCAGGGGAGCCAGGGAAAAGAGCATTGCTTGGGAAGAAAGCACCAGGCAGCTGGGAGGAGGAGGAGGAGGAAGAAGAGGAGGAGGGGATGAAGGCAGTTGGAGGAGGGTATCACTGAGCACTGGGTTTGATCTGTGCCCAGCTCAGATGGGAGAGCCATGGCATTGTGAAATCCCAGAATCGTTTACAAAAGGTTGGAAAAGCCCACAGAGTCCAACTGCTCCCCAGACTGCCAAAGCCACCACCAACCCGTGTCCCCAAGTGCCACATCCACGTGTCTGTTAAATCCCTTCAGGGATGGGGACTCCACCACTGCCCTGTGCCAGGGCTGGACCACTCTTTCCATGAAGGATGTGTTCCTGTTATCCTGTTAAACCTCCCCTGGCTCAGCTTGAGGCCATTCCCAGCACCACACACCCACAGAGCTGCTGGGACACCGCAAATGACGCCCCTGTCACCAGGAGGGGGGACAGGAGAGTCCAGCCCCCGTCTTCCAGGCCAAGCCCTGGCTGGGATATGAGTGGGAAAATGCAATTTTCCAGCCCAGCAAACCCTGCACCACCTTTGCCGGAGGCTGGGGAGGAGGGAGAGTGAGGAGGGGGTTTGGCAACACCAACATTTCCAGTCTTTGCTTGGCAAAGAACAGGCTTTACCCTCGGATGTCAGAGCTCCCAGCCTGAACCATGAGTGCAGCCAAAATCATTTTCATGAGATATCAACAGGATCTGCAGGAATAAAGGATAACAGTGTTTGCTCCTAATGCAGGGAGCCCGTTTGAGAGCCGGAGCCTCGGCTCGGAGCACCTGCCAGCCCTGGAGCAAACCACAGGCAATTTCTGCCGGGGAACAAACCCACAACCTTCTTGTTTCACACCCTCTCTGTGCCCTCGGGCCCTCCCAAGCTCTGCCTGAGCCTGGGGGGCCACGGGGAGGGAGGGAAAACAATCGTGTTGCATTTTAAGAAGTGATTTTTATCAGAAAGCTGCTATTTATCAGTTTTATTAAAGTGCCATCTCCCAGACTCCGGGGTCATGAGTTAATCTCGGCTTTCATTAACTAAAAACACACGTTTCTCACAGTGGGAGCTGAGAAGTTGGCTGAAGTGAGGAGAACCTGGCAATGATTTCTGCTTCCCAGGACCTTGTTTGGGGAGAAAGTGGCTCTGGAGGCTTTGCAGCTGATGGAACAACATTGGGCAATCAGCTGGAGCTCCCAAAAAAACCTTTTGGGTTCCGTGCCAGGTGCGGGCACCTGCCTGTCCTGCACATCCAAAGGGACATCACCCTGTCCCCTGGCTGGGGGCAGTGCCAGCTCTCAGTGACTGCAGCTGAGCTCTGGGCAGAGCCATCCAGCTCTGAACAGCTCCACTGGAGGAGTTTTTGCCCTGCCAGGAACCCTCTGTCCCTGCGGCATCCCGGCGGGAAGGCAGCCCCATCCCCGGCCCCCATCCCCGGCTCCCCGCCGGGCAGGAGCAGGATTTGCAGGCTGCTGACACGGACATCCTGCGTGGGTGAGGGAGGCTCTGCCGTGGAGCAGAGCCCTCCAGCAGCCGCTTTCACTCACAGATTTATTGGTGCTGCGAAGAAAACGAAACCATGTGGAGCCTCTGTGCGGAGCCGGGCAAGCAGCTCGTGGAGCAGACGGAAATTTCCTGAAAGGTGAATATGGCAGAGCATTAAAAGACAAATAAATACAAAAGCTTTGCTTTATTCCTCTGTCTCAGCTGCGCTCCAGCTTGCCCCAAAGCCCAGGGAGTAGAAGAGCCCAGGACTTCACAGTGGATAAAAAGCCAAACCAGAGCTCCCTGCACCCCAAACACCCAGTGTCCCCCAATGCCCACATCCCATAAAGGATATTGATAGGACAGCCTGCCCAGGTGGGAGATTCCTACCCAGCCCCAGGGAGTCTGGGGATGCTTTAGGAGTGGAGGGGGAAAGGTTTATCTCCCCCATATTTGTGTCTTGTCGCGTGCCTGGCAGCAGCAGGGATCTTCCTGGTGGATCCAGAGCACGGCTATTCCTGAGCACTGTCATGGGATTTATCTCCAAGGTGTTCTCTCCTGGAGGTCACTGGGAAGCCAAATCTCCCCTCCCTGCAGCAAATCAGGGATCCTTGGCCAAAGATCCCCTGTCCCACGGAGCCCCCTGGCACTGCCAGGAGGGTGGGCATGTCCTGGCCCAGGCCCAGCCTGGCACAGGCCGAGCTGTGATCCCATTCAGGGACGGTGTTTTTCCTGCACATACCTCTCCCTGCTCCCATCCCCACTCTCCAGCCTCTCCCCTGCCTGCCACGTTGAGCCCAGATGTCTCCTTTAAAGGGGAACGGCAAAGTTTTGTTTAAAATAACACTATTTAAAAAAAAAATACAGCCCTTCCAAGATGGCCAGCAATTAATCAACTCTCTGCAGGCTCTGAGCTTGCACACACACTTGGAAGCAAAGCCCGTGGAGCTGAGCTCCCTGCTCACCTGCCAGCCCCAACCCTGGGATTTCGGGTGTCCCCTGCCAGGAGCTGATGGAGCCAGAGCTGGGTCCTGGCCCAGGTACAGCTCCAGGGGATGCAGAGGGAGAATTCCAAGGCTGGAGCTACCCTGCTCCTGCATTCCTTAGGCATGGAGCTTTAGATGCTTACCTGGGAAACAGGGAGAGCTGGATGCCCTGCTTGCACATTCCCCCCGTGCTCCACTGCAGCAGGAATTTTAGCTCTGAAAAAATGAGATTTGTGTCTTTTTCCCTTATGCATCCCTGTGTGCCTCTCCTGTGTCACCTCTAAACCAGCCCTGCACAGGCTGTGGCGTGGGAGGCAGCAGAGAACGGGTCCTGCAGGGCTGTCCCAGCTCCTCATCCCCAAGGGGGAAGGCCCATGGCCCCATCTCAGCCTGGGATGGCTTCCCAAGCCCCAAATCTCTAAACAACTCCCCTCCCCCATGACCTGCTCCCTGTCCCCCCACCCAAGGTTTTCATTTATCAGGAGAATTATTAAAACAGCCATTTCTCAGCTGTCTAACGTTTCAAACCCTGCTCCCATTCATCTGATAAATATTTACAGAGCTTGACATTGTCTTCAGCTCATTCCCTTCTGCAGCAAACAATCCCAAACACCCGCTTCCCTTCTCCTGGGGCTCACGGAGCTCACTGCCCACCCCGGCATGGCCAGGCCCGTGTGCCCCCTCCTGCTGCCCTGCTCAGGGCTGTGAGGGGGGAATTGCCCACCCCTCCTTTGCAATCACCCTCTGCACGGTGCCAGAGCTGCGGGGGTGCCCGGCTGGCACAGGTCACCCTCAGCCCATCCAGTCCCATCGGTGTCACCAACTCCACCCCACCATGCCAGAGCCACCACCCCGACAGTCACAGATATCCCAGGTGGCTCCAAGCCCATCCAACCTTGTCTGGGACACTTCCAGGCATGGGGCAGCCACAGCTTCTCTGGGCATCCTGTGCCAGGGCCTCTCCATCCTGGTTCAGCTGTTTCCCCTCTCAGAGCCCGTTTTCTATGGGGCACAGAGGTTTTGTACCTTCATAGCTAATTCTGCTGCCTAATACCAGATTATTCTGCGGGCAAAGGAGGAGGCACGAGAAGCTGGAGTGTTCATTTGCTAGACATCATGTAAAAGCCAAAATCCACGAGGTTTATCTGGTGAACTGTGACACAGCTGAGCCCAGCCATGACCACAAGGAGCCCCCTGGGATCTCTGCACAGCCCCGATCTTGACCAGACATCACCCAGGAGCCCACCCCAACCTGTCCTTTGGCTGCCAGCAGCTCCACGGGCATCACATCCAGCCAACCCCAGCTCCTGTCGCCCCCCATGGTCATTAACTTCAGACAACGCCCCCGCACCCTCCCACCCCTCGCTGCCGCTCAGAGCCTGCTCAGCCTGTGAGTGACAGCGAACACGGCCACGGTGGCAGCAAAGCCATCAAGTGACACAGCTTTGGCTGCAGCTGGGGCTTTGCAGCACTGAAGTGATGTCTCACTGCTCTGCTGCACTGATCGTGTTAAATGCCAATTGAAACCCTGATCACAAAAGAGCCGAGCCCGAGATTCCAGCCCGAGGAGCAATGGATGGCAGCAAAGGGAGATCTGCAGCCTGCCCTTCACTGCAGCGCCGTGGAGAGCAATGGAAGGGGCCTTTTTATCTCTCACCTCCTCTCCCCGGGCCAATACAGGCCCTGCATTAACCTCCAGGGCTTCCCCAGCCTAAATTTAAACAGCTCAAGGTTTCCAGCACTCCCTTTAGGACGCTGCTCTGCAGCCTATGGAGCTGCTCTGCTCTATGCAGTTTCCCTGGGAGTCAGCCTGAATACTTCATTTCTCCCCCCTTTGTCCTAATTAGAGCTAGCAAAGTAATGAGAACATTATTTACAAATTATTTGAAGCTGAGGTTTGCACACAGAACTCTGAGCAGCCGGAACACGTTTGCAGGAAGCACGTGTGCCACCCTCAGTGTGTGACATCCAGTTATCACCCACCTGGACCTGTCTGAGCTCACTCCCCAAGGACCTTCCCAAGCCATTGGGTGCTCACAGCCTTCCAGCCCTCCGACAAACCCTCAGAAATGCCTTTTCCACCCTCTGGAGGCCAAAACATCAACTGGAGCATGGGCTGACAATGCAGGGTGCCCCCATCCCGTGGGGTGCTGGCCCAGGGTACCCCCCTGGCAGCCTCAGGACACAGGGGCTCCTTGCCATGCACCAAGCACGGGGCTTTTTGGGAGCTGCTCTATCCTAGGATGTATCTGGAGCTACCTCTCCTCTCCCTGGTCCCTTGATGCTTGCCCCAGCCAAACCCTGCCAGAAGAAGGGTCCCTGCCTGCCTGGGAGCCATCTCCAGCAGGACACTGACAGCAGAGCAGGGCTACACTGTCCCTGTCACAGGAAAAAGCCTTCAGAAGAGGCCGAGCAGGATATGAACACATTGCAATCCCCCATGTGCTGCCCTTGAGTGGAGAGGGTCTGTGGAGACTCCAGTTTTAAGCCCCCCTTTCAAAGGCTTTTATTACAGACTTAGTCATAAAACTCTGCCTGGGGCGGATTTGGCACTCGAGGCCTCGGCCCGGAAGCCAAACCCTTTTCATTTTTTAATAACATTTCATGAAAATCCATTTGGCCCTTTGTAACTCGGACAGGTGGGAAAACAATAGAGGTTTCTACTCCCAGCCCCTCACGCCAGCCCAGCAGGGTGGGGGCTGCTCCCTTCCCCAGGACCCTGGGGACCCCCCAGCCACAGCCAGGGCTGGGACAGGGCTGGCAGTGGTGACAGGGACCCTTTGGCAAAGCCCTGCATTATCGAGGGGTGTGTGAGAGCTGCACATCCATCCCAGTCTCCAGGCCCATCTGCTGGAGGCTGGGGATGTTTTATCCACCCTAGAGCTGAGACGGGGGGATGCTGCTGCCCCTCATTGCCTTGCCCAGGATCGGAGCCCCTGGCACTGCCAGTACCCTGTGCCTGTCCCCAGCTGGGTGCCCACATGTCCCCACAGCCCTTCCCTTCAGCTGGGATCTGGATATTCCAACTACCCATCCTCCAGAGCCACTGCCACCCTAAAGCCACCATCCCTTAGAGCCGCTGTCACAAAGGCTGGAGATGCAGTTCTGGGGAGGGAGGTGAAACCTGAGCCCCGGGAGGGCGACATCAGCCTCGGAGGGGCTGCGAGGGGCTCCTGGCGTCGGGCTCTATTTTTACAGCTTGTACCTTAATGCTCCCAAAGTTTAGACAGTCGGGAGGGAGCAGCAGCTCCGCAGGGAAGAACACGCCGGGTTTAGCAGAGCCAGGGCGAGCTGAGCCCTCGGGGAGGGGGGGACGACAAAAGCCCAGGCACAGAGCTCCCAGTGCAGCACAGCAGAGTCCAGGGCTGTCCCAGGGACAGCGGGCGGGCACAGCCTGGGGAGCAGGGGACAAGCTGTGCCTGCTGCCCACACCTGGAACAGGGATGCTGCAGCCTTGGGAAGAGCTGGGAAGAAGGGTCTGAGGGCACAGGAGTGCCCATGCAGCCCGTGCTCAGTGCCCTGCAGAGGAGCAGTGTCCCCAGCCAGGCAGAGGGAGCAGCCCCCCAACATCAGCCCCATGATGTCACTCGAGTCCCCTCCTCGAGGGCTGCAGGGGCAGTTTAACACCAGATCTGTGTTTGAAAGGTTGGAATTATGAGTCTGTCAGCATTTCCATTATGGGCCCTGATTAATTTGGGGGTACAGGGTAGGGTTAGGAGTTGTCATTCCAGATGTGAATTTTTGCTTTAATTCCCCTTAAAAAAAAAAAAACGAGGGAGGTGGGGGGGTGTTTAAATCCTTTAACTTTGTGTTTTCCCTTTCAAAGGAAGGAAAATATGTGCCGTCTGGGTCTGTTTTGTTTTTGCTGCAGAGCTCCAAATGCTGCTTGCCAGGTTCATGGCCATGAGGGATTTCACTCGAGCTGGGATCGCCTCTGTCCTTTATGGGATCGCCACATTTTTATCAGGGAATCCTAACTGGGGGATCTCCCTGGAAACAGCCCAGATGTATGGGAAGGGACCTCTGAGCCTCTTGGTGTGATGCTGAGGCAGTGCAGTGGGTACCTGCTCCTGGAGAACAAGCTGCAACTGGAAGAGGTAGGTTTTGATGGGATATTGGGAAAAAATCCTTCCCTGTGAGAGTGGTGAGGCCCTGGCACAGGCTTTGAAAAGCTGTGGCTGCCCCACCTCTGGAAGTATTCAAAACCAGGTTGGGCTTGTGCAAGTGTCACCATGGCAGAAAGAGGGAGGTGGAAGAAGACGAGCTTGAAGGTCCCTTCCAGCCCAGATTTTTCTGGGATTTGATGATTCCCACCATTGGATGGAAGCAGTGTGCAGGCAGCTGAAAGCATGCGTGCTCTGGCAATACAGCCAAGGCAGAGCTTTCCCTTCACCCAGCAAAAGTCTAAACCCTGTGCAGGGGGCTCTCCCCAGGCTGCTCCATTCCCCCTGGCTCTCGTGCAGGTCGGATCCCACTCCCAGCCACGTGCTGCAGGAAGCTGCCATCCCTCCCACCTCCACTGCTTGGAAACAACTCTGAGAGCTGGTGGGCTCAGCATGCAAGAAATGGGCCCAGAGCTTTGCAGAGACAAGCCCAGAACAGCAGGACTGGCTGCAGCTGCATGGGAGGCGGGGGCTGTGCTATGGCCAGGGCCCTTTTATTGCCCTCTTTTCACTGGAGAATCTGCCTGGCAGCTTTTCAGCTCCTTGCAGAAACACAGTTGCTGCTGTTGCTGCTGCTGCTGCCAGGAGGAGACTCACAAATAAAGTCCCCATTAATGCTGCCTTGTATCAAAGCTGGGATCAGCGTTTTGCAGTGAGGGCTGAAGGAGCTGCATCTGCTCACCCAGCCTTGGGGGCTGTGGGGCTGCCAGTGGAGCCCAGCACCAGCCCAGCCAGCCCCTGCTTCCCTCGTTCCACTCCCTCCCTCTGTGACAGGCTGGGGAGAGGAGTCAGAGGCAAGTGAGAGCTGGAGAACCAGGGTATCTCAAGGAATACAGAGCTGGGAGTGAGAGCAGCTGACAGCAGACCTGAAAACTTTTCTGTCTGTAGGGCAATTTAACAAATAGCTCTAAAACCAATGGCACTGTAAGGTGTGTGACCATGCAGGGTCCTGCATCCCTAAAAACCTGCAGCATCATTGTCCCCAGTCATAACCTCCACACAAATCCATCCCACAGGCAGTGTCTGTGCTTGTGGGGATCCGTGGGGACCCTCCCTGCCACCAGCCCCTCACATCCCACACATGGTCCTGCCCCCTTCATGTGTGATACAACCCATTTACTTTCTTCCCAGGGAAATTCATGTTTCCTCATGAGGGACAATAGATTAATTGCTGACATGAAGAAAAACTGCAGGAAGAGAAGAGTTAAAAACACGATAGTGATCAAGGGAAAGGAAACCTGTGCAAACAGAGGGTATCTCTGGCAGATCTGGTGCTGCACCTCAGCCTCTGTTTGCTGCAGGTCCCAGGAGCAGCAGCAGCAGCAGGAACTCGTGTTCCAGGAGGGATTGCTGATGGATAGGGGCTGCCAAGTGTAGGCAGGAGGGAGAGGGGAACTCACCTTGCCCCAGGGATGTGAGCATGCCAGTGCCCACGCTGCTGTGCCACAGGGGCTGTTCCCCACCTCACTCTGGTCCCTGACCCCTGTTCCCAGCCCCTATCCATGACCCTTGACCCCTGTTCCCAGCCCCTATCCATGATCCCTGACCCCTATTCCCAGCCCCAGTCTTGGGTAATCCTCTGTCCCCTTCTCCTGTAGGTGCTCAGCAGCCAAAACCCAAATATTCCAGCTCTGCACCCTCCCAAGTGGCAAAGCAACTCACAGCATGATCCCCACAGTTTTGGAAAATCACTCCTTTGATACGATTTAGGAGCCTGACTGTGGGAATGAAAGGTCCATGTACCCATTGTCCCAGCTCCAGGCCACAGGACATAGCTACTGCTGATGCCACTGTCATGAGTGCCTGGAGGAGTCCAGTGGAGAAGTGGGAATGGCTCTGGGGATCAGCACAGGGAGTGCAGGGGGCACTGGGCCAGAGGGTGCTTGTTCTGCACTCTGGAAATTAATACCTGAGCTCTTCCTGGGGGAGTAGGGATGGGATCAGGTCACCTCCTTGCTTTGGGGGCAGCCACAGAGAAAAGGGGGTGAGGTAAGTGGACATTGAAGGCTGATGGGGCTCCCTGACCTCCATCCTCCCCCAGCCCAGGGTGTGAGCACAGACCCACGTGGAATGTTCTGATCAGGTCCTGAAAAAACTGCCTGGAAGGCGGTGCTGGGTGCAGTGACAGTCTGCTGCCTTTGCCCATCTTTTCTTCCTGTTTTCTGCTGTTTTTCCATGTTTTTGCTGTCGCAGCTCGGAGTGTGGGGAACAGATGGAGGTGGAAAAGGGTGAAGGGGAGGGGGCTTCTCGGTGCAGATGAAATTAGTCATGAAAACACAGTCAGCATGTGCCTTCGCACGTCAGCCCGCAGTAAGTGTGTGGGGGTTTATGCTTCCCAAATGAGGTTGGGAAGTGGACAAATAATTGTTTCAGGGTTTGGTTTAGTTAATTGATTTCTTTTTTTTTTTTTCCCGGCGAATTCTCACAATGTGGGAAGCTGAAGCAGTGGCCACATGAAAGAACCCTCAGTGAGAGCAGCCCTGCAGCCCAAGGTGGGAGAAACCCACTCCGGGGTCTTCTGCGAGCCCATCCCTCCCTCCCTGCTGTGCCCCCACAGGGTGGGCAGCGCAGGGCAGTCCCTCTGCCACTCCAGCCCCACACTGCCGGCACCACAGCGATGTCCCAGGGCTTGTGGCGTGTCCTGGTGTGAGCAGGACCATCTGTCAGCCCCGGCTCCCTGGGATGTAGTTGTGACTGCCCGGAGAAGCTCATTAATTAGCGGGCAGCCCGGGCTGTCGGAGCTGCCGGCCGGGCAGTGCGGGGAGGAGGAGGCACCAGCCAGGGAGAGAAAAGGGGTCATTTTTCAAAGTGATGAATGGGAGGAAAAGAAAGTGGAAAGGCGGACAAGGGGAAAAGAAGGGAACTGATTTCCAGATAAAGTTTTCAGGACACTTAAATAAACATCTCAGCCGGCGGAGCAGGGGTGGGGGCGCGGGGGACGTGTGCGAGCTGGGCAGCGCAGGGAGCACTTCAGCAGGACACTTCAAATAAACAGCATTTTAAACCATGTGTGCTTTCCCTCCCAGGGGTTTTCCTCCGAGATTATCTCTCTGCGATTCCCACTGTGTCTTCAGCTTGGCCCAAAGCTTGACAGCATTTCTTCCCTCAGCAAGGCTAGTCCCAGGCAGGGGGACCCTTGCCATGGCTGAGATGTCTCTCCTTGCTCCCAGCCCTCCTCTCTGTGTGGAGAAGAGAGGCTGTGGATCCCTGGGACCCCATTCCTGGAGGAGAAGGAGTGGAGGAAGCAAAGACATCATTGCCATCACACTCCACTGTGTCCTGCTGCCTCCTCTTCCTCCCATCAAGAACAAAAGAGCAAAGCAGGGAGAGCAGGAATTGCTGAGCCATTAAAATCAAAAATGAAAGCCCATCAATGAATTAATACAGCATTAAATGTTAATAATTAGGGGATCATAAACGTTTATGGGAACAGATTAAAGCCAAGTTCTGCTCCATTAAGTTGCTCATGTGGTCTCTGCTTCCCACCCACCTCAAGGGAGGAAGAGTCACAACAGGAGAGGAGCCCTGGAGGTGCTCAGTGCTCCGGAGGTCCCAGCAGCTCCAGCCCTTCCAGCTGCCCCAGGGACATCCCTGGGAGCAGGGAGGGTGGATCCCAAGTGCTCTTTGGTGTGATTAGCTCCGAGAAGCAGAGCTGTGTGTGCTGAGAGCAGGGCAGCACGGTGGGATGTGGTGAGCACTCCGAGATGGGAATGTTCACAGTGGAAATTACATTGAACATCTGAGGGGTGATGGCACCACGATTAATCACCCACACTGAGCCTCGTGTTGTTCATTGGGCTTATTTAGGAAGTATTTGGAGTCAGGAGAGTTGGGATGAGGTGGTTAAACACCAAACATAGGCAGAGTATGCCTTGGGCTACATTTGCCTCCGAGCCCTTCTGCTGTGTGTCCCTGTTGGAGATGATGTAAAGAGATGGGAAGTTTCTACTCCACAGAGAAAAAAGATGTTTTATTTTTATCATTTGAGTCTTTGTTTCTTGGGGAAAATGTTCAATTTTTTTTAGGGATGGAATCTTTAAGGACCACTTTCTTTCCTAATAATTTTTTTAATGCCAAACCTTTTCTGAAAATACGGTTTTTCAAGCACTTTCATCTACCAAAAACCCACTGAAATTTTTGTCAACAGCCAAAAAAATTATTTTTCAGTTAAACACTCTTGAAATAAAGGAATGTCAGTAGCTCCAAGGGCTCTGCAGGGCTACCTCTGCCAGATCTGATTTACCTATCACTGCTTGCTGCTTCTCCTACCAAAATAACCACTTCCAAGCTTGTGGTGGGATCACAGGAGGAACAGGAGGGATCTGTCATCCATCCCTGCACTGCTGGGAACACCTCCTGGTGATTCCAGTCAGAGCTGGCAGTGAGAGTACCCCTGGCTCTGTGATGTTTGGGGGGAGCAGGACAGCTCTGTCAGAATTCCCAGCCACGGGGCAGCGACTGGGGAAGAAGGAAGGTTCCCCACACTGACACAGCTGGAGAACATCCCAGCTTTGGACTGAGGCCACGCTGGTGGGATGCAGGAGCAGCCAAACTCTGGGCAGCTGTGGCTGTTTCATGGGGCTGTCCCTGTCCTGGCAGGGATTGGAGTGGGCAGCCAGAGCAGCCCTTTGCTTCATCCCTTGGGAAAATCCCCACGCGGGGCTGCGTGTCCACGGGCAGGGAACACAGCTGGGCCCCCAGAGCCCATCCCAGGGGATGATGTTGTTGTTGGCCGTGCTGGGGGCTGGGGCTGGGGGTCCACGGCAGCGGGGGCCCTTTGCAATCGAAAGCTTCCTGCTGGGGACCCTTCAAGGGCAGCCCTTGTAGCAGATCTAATTATACAAACAATTTTGTTCTGCTTCTCCAAATAAACACAGTGAGGTCTGCGGGACACGGCACGACGGGAAATTAGAACGGAGAACACTTGCTAATGGGCTCCTTAGCTGCAGGGGTAAACAGATTATTTGAAAAGGCCCCAGCCCCTCCGACAGATCCACTCACTCTGCTCCCCTCTCCTCCCACCCCTTGCTCCCCCCCCCGTCGCACCAAATATTAACCAAGCTTGCAATTTAATCAGATCTCTGAACTGTGAAAGGAGACTTCTGGAGATTCGATTTCAAGGCTTTTCCCTGTTAAGATTTGCATTGAGAAAATTAGATTAAAATCCTGCATGGAAAAGGAAAAAGGGTCTGGAGGCGGGGAGCAGGCATGGAGGGAAGCAAGGAGGAGGAGAGGGGGCACAGAGGGGACCTCAAGTCTGGCTGAGGAGTCAGGAGGTGACTGACAATGGAGTGAGACAGGGGACACCCTTTCCTCCCCAGTACCCACAGTTTTGGGCACAACCCTCCCACTCTTCCCCTGGGAGATGCTCCAGATCACCTCATACAGAAAAGTAGCTTATTTTGGGCTGGGAATGGGTGATGCCAGGAATGAGGCTGGGAATGGGGAACACCATTGGCATCCAAGGATGAGAATCCCTCAGTGCCAGTGAAATGGGAGAACATGATCTCATCCCCAGCACAGCTGCTCCCAGAGCTGGAGCTGAGCTCCTGGCACAGCCGTGCCCTCGGGATCCACAGCACGACCAGATCCTGGTGCTGGGATGTTGTGGATGAGCCAGGGGGCCCTGGTGTGTCCCCAGTGGTGGCAGTGGCACAGGGTGTCCATGGCCCTCCTGCTGTGTGCACACTTTATTGGGGTCCATCAACACCCACCACCCCAGCACCCGACTGGAGCCAGAGCCCTGCGAGGGCGCCTTGGCAGGAGCAGCTCTTGGCCCAGGCTTTGTTTTCATTGCTGCTCCATGGAATTTCTAATCATATCAAACCCATGAGCTGATTGCTGTGCTGGCCCATCCCAGCCCTGCCAGCACCACGATACAGGAGGGCTGCTCCCATCCTGGGCTGTGGGACAGAGCACTGGGCCAGGGCAGAGCCAAGGACTCCCCCGGGATCAGGGGTCCCACGGCAGCCCCAGAGCTGCCATTGGAGCCTCCACAATGGGAAATCATCCTGTTGTGTACAAGTTTCCTTGGGCAGCTACTCCAATTCTGCTCTTTCCGCCTTCATTTCAGTCACACTGAGATCTTGAAATTAAATTTTCTTTTTCCCAGATTAAGAACCTCCCTCTGACATTTCGACAATGGAATGTGTTGATTTTGCTCTCCAAAACCCCTCACTTTTTAAAAACACCCTTCAATCCTGCTTTTTAAAAACCAGCACTTCAGAACAAACCAAACGTTTCCCTGCGAGTAAAATGTAACATTTCATTAAAGCTGGATCAATTCCTTTTTCTTTTTTTCATTCTCTAAGCCCAAGTTTTTCCCAGCAGCAACTCTGACCAAGTCCCTCTGCTCTGCCTGAAGCATCCCAGCGCAGGGAGCTCCAGGAACAAAAAGTGTTAGGGACACCCAGGCCGGCAAAATTCAGTGAGAAAGGGGGAAAAAAGGAGGGGAAATGGGCTGAGGGAGGGAAATAGGAGCTGGTAAGGGAAGCCAAATATTCCAAGCACACTGGGCAGGCACTGGACCTTCTGCTTCTCGGGTGGTTGAATCCCAGAGCTGAGTGGTTTCCTCTCCACCCCACCGGGGAGCAGCTTTTATGTTGCACTGAAAAGGTATCCTGCTCAGACAGGCAGAGGCATAATGGGAGAGATCCATTAACCGGGAGGAAACGAGGGCATGTTAAACATGAAATATGCATGGGGGCTCTCGCCAGCTTGTTAATGCATTTGTGTTTGCAAAATACCTCTGGCTGGGGAAGCAGGGAGGGAGGGAGGGATGCTGCAGGTCGGGGGCACCCTGGGCACGGCATGGACAGGAGGAGGGTGTGGAGAGCAGGCTGGAGAGGAGACAAAGGCAATTTGTGCCTGGTGGGAAGTAGTTTGATCATGAAAGACCTGCTTGATACTGCAGAGGGAAATAAGGGCAGCTGCCTCTCGATCAGCCCAGCCCTATCACAGGGGTCCCCAGTGCTGGGGGCTTTGGGAGTCAGGCACTGCTTTCCCTTCCCTGCACACCCTTGAGCCCCTGCTCCCCACAGAGGCTTGCCAGCATTTGTACAGGGACCTCAGTGCTCCCACAAAATGCACTTCCACACATTTACTGGGACATTATGAGAGAGTATCAATAATTAAAAATAAGCTGCAGCTGTCGAAAGGGGCAATCCCAGTGCATGAGGTGATGGATGACCCTGGCTGTGGGACGGGACTCACTGAGCCCCAGATTTCATTAACTCACCCCAGTCATTCACTGTAGATCAGGGAAGCTCAGCTGTATATTCCTATTGTTACTGTTATTGTTCTGGAACACAGTCTCCTGGTGAGTGTTGCTCACCAGAGCTGCCTCCCTCTCCAGGGAGGAGAGTGTCCTCAGGAACAGGGACAAGTCCCAGCAGCACCAGCCTTGGGGTGTCCCCAAGCACTGCAGAAAACCCCGTGTCGGGAATTTGACTCTTCCCAGCTTGGGCAGATTTTCCAGGTCTCAGACCACAGTTGTCCATCCTTTTTCTTGTATTGCCATCCTTCCATCCCATTTTTCCAGGATGTTCTTGCCAGCGTCAACACTTGGCAAAGCTCCCCAGAGGGTTCTGTCCCTGTCGTGTGAGGCCGCCCATCCCTCCTGCCACCAGTTTTGGTGACAGTGCTTGGAGGTCAGGATAATCCCCTGTCCCCTGTGGCTCCACTGTGGGAAGAGGAGCTGGGGAGAGGGGAGAAGGGAGGAGGGACCCAAAGGGGCTCTTCACATTCCAGTGGGATAGAGCAGCAGCAGATGAGAAGGGCAGAAGAGAGAAATCGATAAAGAAACGGTTTTAATGGTTGTTATTTTCCCCTCCAAATTAGTGAAAGCAGGTTTGGGACACACAAGCAGGAGCAGGGCAGAGAGGACTGAAGTGGCTTTGTCACTGATGTCACTGAAAGCAGCTGGTGGCTCCCAGCCCTGCAGCAAAAGGGAAGTGATATCCCACAGACTGAGAGGAGTGGAAAAACCAGCATGAGACAGAACTGTAAAAGTGTTGGTTGTGCTGTTGTAAAAGTCTCTCACTCTGAGGAGGAGGCTGGGGAGGGTGAGGGTCCCACTGGGGAGCTGGAAGGCTGGGAGACACAGACCAGGTGACAAACCCTTCACAGGGTGAGCTTCTCACACCTCGAGACCTGGGAAATGGGAGCAAAGTGTAAAGGGGAAAATGTCATCGCAGATCAGGTTTATGCTGTGCAAATACATCCTTGCACTGGTATTTGGGAAATGCAATCCCAGCCGTGGCCAAGGAGGGATTAGCAGCAGGTTCAGAGGCAGCTCAGGCTGAATATTTGATCAGAAATTGTCTGTTTCTGCAGTGCCTGCTTGACTTTGCTCCCCAGCCCCTGAGAGTGAGAGTCCATGTGAGCCCAAGGCCATGTACGAGCAGCTTTTCCCAGGCTCATACTGGGGTTCATTCTGCCAAAATCCAACTGGAATAAAAGCCAGAGGGATAGAAATAGCCTGTAGGGTCCTGAGGGGCTGAGAGCAGCCCTTGTCCCAGCAGAGGACACCACATGTCCAGCCATGCTGCAGCTCCAGCCAGCCACGGGGCTCATGAAGACCCTAAATCTATCCCCAAGGGTTTCCAGCCAAGCTGAAGGCTCCTTGGGAAGCCCATCCTCAAATGCTGCTCACAAGCCTGGCCTCTTCTTCAGACACAGCCACATGCTTGGCCCAACACAAAGTTCTGGGCTATTAATTTGTCTCCCCATTGCAAACTTCCCAGGGATTTGCTTTGTGAAGTGGAAGTGAGCTGATCACTCCAAATTGATGTTCAGGATCACCAGCCGAGCTCCTTCCCACAGACAGTAACTCCAGCCAGCTCCTGCTCACTCCATGGTCCCAGCTCCCACCAGTCCTTAGAGCTTTGACATCCCTGGGATGGTTTAACCCTGCACCATCATGTGCAAACAAAATCTTGATGGAACATTTATCTAAAATTTCTCTCCCTTTTTGATCCCAAAGTTCAGGGCAATGAACTCAGTAGCTGCTTGGAGCAGACCCCAGCTAAAGGCACTAACAGTGTCTGGGGCGTGGGCAGGGAGCTGCAGGCAGAGCAGGGGGGATGGATGGCTCCACCTACGAAATATGGGGGTCAGGACTGAGAGAGCAGCAGAGGATGGGCAAGATGAGGTGACCCTGCAGCAGGACAAGCCATCCCTGAGCCTGAGTCTCTGCTGACCCTCCTGCACTGGAGCCCTCCTATCACTCCAGGCCGAGGCATGTCCCAATCCCCCCTGGAAGAGGCACCACCCTGAGTGTGCCTGGAGACCCCTGCTTGGACCTCAGATGGGGCTCACTGGGAAGGACAGCTCCAGATGTACCTTCAGAGCTCACCCCAATTCCACCCAGGCCCAGTTATTTAGCACAGGGCTTATACTTTCTTCCTTTTTTTTTCCTTTTTCTTTTCTTCCACTGGCATTAAGAGCCTAAAAATAGCCTGAAAATAGCCACGCTTCCCAGTGCAGCCAGCAACACAAAACCAGGTTACCAGTGCTGCACAACAGCAGCCAGCTCGTTTGCTCTGAAATCAAATTTGTTAAGGCATTAGTCTCCTGTTCCCTCTCTCCCTCTGCTCTCCCTCATCACAGCCAGCCCAAGCTTCCCTGCAGCCACTGCCACAGCTGGCTCTGGGCACAGGGGGATGTCATGGCTGGGGTCAGAGTGACTGGCAGCCACTGCCAGGGGCTCAGCACGTCCACCCACGGGCACCTGGGGAGCCTCATTGATGTCCATGCCTCATCAGAGCTCACCCCTCAGCTCTGGGAGCAGCCTGGGGGCGAGGGGATGGATGGAAAAGGGCGCTTCTCCCTCAGGCTGCAGCAGGGAAGGGGTGAGCAGCAGTGCCCAGCCAGGACAGCTTGAGCTGGGGGCTCCTGCCAGCCCCACCTCAGGACATGAGCAGGAAACAGCTCCAAGGGGAGTGACCCTCGGGCTGGGCAGGGGCAGAAGGCAGCTGGGCAGGGGCAGCAGGCAGCTGGACCCTCTGGGGGCTGGGAGAGGCTGTGGACAAGGCTCGCTGTGTGCTCTGACCGCAGGTCGTTACAGACCAGTGGGATCCTTCATGAATTATGAGCCGATATCGATCGTCTTTGCCAGTAAACACAGAGTGACCTTTATTAAAAATACACGAAAAACTCACTTAGGGAAACTCACTGACTTCTTGCTGCTGACAGATTTACACAAAAAGCAGATTTGTCCCACAACAGGAAATGTGGTGAATGAGGCAGGAGAGGGGAGCAAGGCTCCAGCACTGCAAGCTCCACATCCCTGCCAGCTCCTGCACACTGGGACCAGCTGCCTGCTCATCTGGCAGAGCTGCCTGCTCATCTGGCAGAGCTGCCCACCTGGGCACCCACCACCCCCCATCGGACCCCCTCAGGGCAAGGGTGCAGGTCTCTGCTCTGGGGGAAGCTGCAGAGGGAAAGATGCAGTTATTTGGGACAGGAGAGGGACTGTGTAAATCTGGGAATTTGCTGGGAGCTGCCCACCATTGGTCAGGTCTCTTGGGGTTAGAACAATTAATTTTGTGCAGTACAATAGCACAGCCATTCCTCCTGGCCAAGGTTAAACATCCCAGTGCTGCAGAACAGCCTTTGTGTTGGCTTGACATAAACTCCTCGTGCTCCCTCAGGAATGCTGCTGCTCCTGATGTCTTGTCCATGGATTAGAGAAAGGAACAGCTGTGGCTCAGAACCAGATGGAGACAAAGAGCTCCTCAACCCTCAGCCACTGCTTGAGCTGTTAGTGACCCCTTGGACCCACCTGTGGGCAAATCACTCAGGATCCACAAGGATCACCGAGTCCAACTCCTGGCCCTGCACACGACAGTCCCAAAACCCTTCCATGTGCCTGAGAGCATTGTCCAAATGTTCTGTGAACTCTTGGGGCCATGACCACTTCCCTGTTTCCGTGTCCAGCCACTCCCTGTGCTGTTGAGGGTCAGAACTGCACCATCTCCAACCAGCAGATCCCACAACAGCCACAAGTGCATTTGAGATCTAATTAATTTATAAATAGGAACACATGGCACCAACAACTCAATGATCTTGGAGGCCTTTTCCAACCTAAATAATTCTGTGGTCCTGTGATCCTATCCAGAGCATCTTCAGGATGATGCCTCAGGAGGTCTCAGCATCCTAGCTTAGGAGTGGGAACTGGTCCCACAAACTGACCTGTAGGTTTCCTCCTTTTTTTGTAATTCTGTTTTCTAGACATCAGCAAGAATCTGGCTTTTAAGGCTTGTGGGTATTTTCCAGACAAATAGAAACCAACTGGTAAATGCACACAATGATCAATCAATCAATCAATGGCTCAATTTGCACTTGTTTTTTACCCAGTGCTGAGGAGAGCTGAGTGTAATAAATATGTACGGAAATGGAAATGATGGATCAGTTCCCAAACCAGCTCAGGTGTTTGGTTTGGGAAGCTGTGAATACCTGGGGCCATGTTTGCTCCTCACCTCCATGACCTGCACTGTGCTGGGATCCAAGCCAGAGGGACAGGATTTGCATTTTGAGCAAATTTCCCAACTTTGCAAGTTGACTGTGCTCAGCCTCCTGCAGACGCCTCACGGCAGAAGGGCTTTCTGGCAGACAAAACCCCCCTTCTCTCTAGAATCCTCGAAATATTCCATTTTGGAGCAGCCAGAGCAGATGATGGAGGAGAACAGACTCTCCAATCAGTGCTGGGGCAGGAGGGCTGGGAGCGAGCGGATGCGACACGGAATGGGATGTGCAGTGGGATGAGATAAACTCCCCAGCTTGTTTGGGCCCATTATGGCACATTATTCATCAAAACACTCAGCTGAAATCAGCCAGCTCCGGGGTTTGTTAATTTGCTCTGTTTCAAAAAAAACCTCAGGCTTCAGAGAAAAAAAGTGCCCAAAATATCTCTTTAGCAGACTGCAGCCAAGTGGTCCTAGAGAGGAGCCCATCATCCCTAGTCATTGCCTTGCTTACATCCCTGTGGAAATTTGGGAATGGTTTCTCTGAGCCCAGAGGGGAGGTGAGGAGCTGGATAACTCTCTGCCTTGTTAAAACATTCGGGATATTTTCCTGCATGGAAAGGGGCTGCCAGGATTAAGTCATTCCAGGAAAAGTGTTATTGCAGCACGCCTATTGAATTCCGTGCACAGACAAAGGTGATCCCTGTATCCCATGGGAGGGGGGCCCTCACTCTGCCCTGATGCTGCTGGTGAGAGATAAATGAACCCAAGAGACAAAACCTGGGGGCTCATGAGCAAATCTGAGCTCTGTGAGCAGATCTGGGCTCTGGGAGCAGCCTAGGGTGTCTCTAAGCACATCAAGTGTGTCTCTAAGCACATCTGGGTGGCTGCACCCACTGTCTCCCTGCCTGGAGAGCAGGGAAGCTTTCCCAGGGAGGGAAGGCAGGGAATGGGCTGGGGTCCTGTACCAGCCACCCTCCCTCACCCCCCAGTCCTGTCACTGTCCCAGAAGGGGCAGAGAGACAGTGTCAGGTGGGATGGTGCCTCTGATTTCCAAGTGCAGGTGGTTTTGGTTAGGTTGGACCTCGCTGGAGTTCCTTAGCAACACGAATGCTGATGCTTTCCATGCCCAGGAACTGCAGATGCAAACGAAGCCCTTCCATCAGCCCCTCCATGGCATCCACACTGGGATCCTTGGGAATGGTGTGGGACCCCCACCATGCCCCAGCAGTGACTCAGTCCCACTGCAATCCCCCCAATCTGTATCTCCTCCTGCTATGTTAAAGGGCAGTCTGCCACAGATGGCAGACTGTTGCCCACCTCCCTCCATCCCTGGGGGCAGATGAGCTCCCTTGGGGACCCCATCAGAGCCCCCTAGACATCCAGAACCCTCCCTGAGCTCCTTGAGGCTCAGTCCCAAATCCAGGTTTGTGAACCAAGAGCAAATCCACTGGTTTTTGTTCAGACTTTCCAGCCCTAACACCAAGTGTGTGGCAGCACTTGCCAGCTGGTGACATCATTGAGCCCCTGTGTGAACCTCTCTTGTCTCTGCTCGGCTCACCAGGGCTGATTTCCACCAGTCCAGAATCTCCAGGCTTTGCAGCATTTCCAGGAGAAATCAAATTCTGTCCTTGCGCTCTCTCAGTCCAGGGATGCTCCAGTGCCACGAATTCCTTGTGCCACCACACAAAGATAAGGAATCCCAGGTTTGGATGGCTCTACTCGTGAACTCACTGTAGAACAGTTTCAGTCACGACCTTTGCAATAAACCTGGGCTTCCACAGGGGATGTGGGCTGGGACTGCACGGCAACCGTGAGGGCTCTAAGGAGCCCCTCCAGATCCTGGCAGTGCCTGATCCACCTTCCTAAAAACATGTGTCCACGTTGTGAGTGTGGGCAAGGCTGTGGTGGGAGCGTGGCCAGGCGGCCTCTCGTGTGTCCCCCTCGCCGCTCCCCTCGCGGCGCGGGCAGCTCCCGGGGGCTGCTGGACGTGCCGAACCCGCCGCAGCAGCGGCTGCAACATGGAGCTGGAGATCTGGTTTCAATAAAATCAGCAGATTGTTTCATGGCTGGATGGGAAAGTTGTGAGGCTCCAGGATTTGCTCCTCTGGCAGCTGGATCCTGTTTGTCCATCGCTGCAGCTCCCACCCCACATCTCCGGAACAGGCTTCCCAGGGAGGGGGTCAGTGTCCCAAGTCTGTCAGGGTGTCAGAGGCATTTGGACAGTGCTCTTAACGTGCTTCAGCTTCTGGTGATTTCTGAAAGTATCAGGTGGTTGAAACGGATTAATTTTGTCAGTCCTTTCCAGCCAAAAATAAAATATTCTATCTTATTTTTATTCTATTCTTATTCTTAATCTTAGTCTTAGTCATAGTCTTATTCTTAGTCTATTCTCATTTTTACTCTTATCCTTATTCTATTCTAATTCTTATTCTATTCTATTTTATTCTACTCTATTCTACTTCATTCTGTCCCATCCCATTCCATCTCATCCCACTCTGCCCTCAGTCCAGGTGGAGGCAGAGCTTCAAAATATTGCAGAGTTTTCTAGGTTTTCTCTATACCTTTAAATTCCAAAAGCAGTGTGACTTCTAAGGGAAAACGCAAGCTTTTAAAGCTGTAAACAGCTGGTTTCCCTCTTCCTATATAAGAGCAATCTTTAAAAAACCACTAAAAATTTAACAACCTTATTGTGTTTTGAAGTACTTTGTGAAGCTAGGCCATTCGTGGGCTCAGTCTGTTATCCAGGTGAACTGGATAACAGAAGGACATATCCAGGACAGCATCCCCAAGAGCCAGCCTGGCCTTCCTCCCTTGCCTGGCTCTATTGCAGTCCCCAAACTGGCCCAACAGGAATTTCTGCTCCATAGTGAAATGAACTTGAGGCAGTAAAGGAGTAAATGTGTAAAGAAAGGGGTGAGGGCTCCATCAGCTTGGTGCGGTGGAACTCCTTCACTTACAGCCCCTTTATCTTCTGAGTTCTGGCAGTGGCAGAGGCACTGACTCACTCCCAGAGCCCCCATCCTGCAGCGCCGTGAATCCCAAACCCGCGGCTGCACTCTCAGCGTTCTGCTCCTGCCAGGACAGAAAAAGCGCAGAGCAGGACAGAGCAGCTGCGTTTCGCGCCCCATCAGCTAAATTTCGATGAAATCATTTTGATGAATTGTTTAGGAAGGGAAAAAGCCCCATTAACTGTACATTTGCTGTTAATTAATAGGCTGCTTTTTCCTCCTCTGGCACAGCACTTCCGAGCTGCCTCACGCTCTGCTCTGAGCGCAGCATCCTGGGGGGCACAGGGAGGTGGGGAGGGGATCCGGGCAGGGTGGGACCTGCAGCAGCCTGACCCTGGGGAAAATGGCTGTTCCCAGCTCCATGTCCTGCTCCAAACGTGGCACATGAGGATGGGAAAAGCAAACAGCCCCATTCTTCTCCCAAACCTCTGCAGGGCTGTCCCATCCCAGTCCATGGGCAGCCCCCCGGGCATTGTGCAATGCCAGCAGGGCAAGGAGTCCACAGCTTCTCAGCTTTATTATCTTTAGTAAATTCTCTTTTTGTGTATTTATTTTCTGTACATATCTTGTAAACATCTCTGGAATGCTATTTGAGGGGAATGTTGGCTGATATCCCCCAGGACCCAGACACTGGAGTGTTGGGGGTGGGAGCAGGGCAGTGCCGGGTGCCTCAGGGCACTGGGTGCCCAGGGCTCCCACCAGCCACAGGCACAGCAGGGAGCTGGGATGAGTGGAAAGTCTTGGCAAATCATTTTCACTCATAACCATTCTGTCAAAATGCCCACAGGATGCCAAAACACAGGGGACAGGAGGGAGCAGTCACACCTGTCCATGTCCCACACAGGCTCTGGCAGCCTGGCTAAGGGGACATCCACAGTGTCCCCAGCACAGGCAGAGCCCCAGCAAAGATTCAGGCTGGGAGAGCTGGGGGTGTTCACCAGAAGAAGAGAAGGGTCCAGAGAGACCTCAGAGCTCCTTCCAGTGCCTAAAGGGGCTCCAAGAGAGCTGTAAAGGAACTGGGGACAAGGTATGGAGGGACAGGACAGAATTGCTTCCTTCCACCCCAAGACACAAAGAGAAGGGTCAGGTGGGAATCCTTCCCTGTGTGGTGAGGCCCTGCCACAGGGTGCCCAGAGAAGCTGTGAAGTTCCCTGGAAATGTTCAAGGTTGTGCCACTTGCTTCACTTCCCGGGCCAGAGAGAAGAGCCCTGTAATTTTGGTTTAAATTAAAGATGGTTTGTTTTGAGATGCAAATAGTTTGTAATCAGAAGGGGAAAGGTGGAAATAGCCACAACTTAATTTCTATAGTCCAAAATGAATCAGGCATCTGTGGTTTTTTTTTTTTTAATATGTATTTCTTTAAAAGGGTGAGTAACTTTTGTGTGGGCTGAATTAGCTCTAAATGAAAGCAAACAAGGCATAATTAGAAACTGGTTCACTTTTTTCCTGGTTTCTTCCCCTCTGGAAGGGCAGCAAGGTGTGCATTCAAGGGGTGCATCTGGAGGGGATGGATGAGCTCAGCAGCAGGGTCCAGCTGGGGGGGTGAGGAGGGGGCAGCAGGAGCTGCCAGCACAGCTGACACGGGAGCTGGGCACACACTGGGGACCATCCAGTAGCTTTGAGGCTTCTGGAGGTGCAGAATAAGTCCCACTCCCAGCTGCCAGCCCCACCAGTGGCTGTGGCACTGGGGGTCCCTGTCCCCACAGCCAGACATCCCTGCTGTGGGAACCTGCCTCTGGCCAGTAGCAGGAGAAGGGCTGCTTTGCAAAGGCAGCTCCACTTGTAAATCTGGGAAGCTCCCACTTGGGAAGTACATGAGTTTCTCATTTAACGTGGTACCACACTGCATTCTTTCTTTATAAAGAGCCCTCATTTAACTTTAGGCGTGTTTGTACATCTAATTAAAAATGGGTCATGTTTAATTGATTTCATATATCACTGCTGCCACCGCCAGCACAGTCCAGTGATGGTGGCAGAGCTGCATCCCCGGCACAGGCACATGGCTGGGTCCCAGGTGTCCCTTCTGCTCTGCCCTCATTCCGCTGGCATGGCCACAACATCAAGTGTCACCAGCCCCCAGTGTCACCAGCCCCAGGGAGCTCCCCCTGGCCAGAGGAGCACCAGGCTGAGCAGGGCAGGGAGAGCCTCTCCAGCTGTTCCATGGCTTCCCTCCAGCTCCATGGTGCCCACACACAACCACTGTGGGCTGGTGGTTTCCAAATCCTTGGGCTGGGGTGGAGGATGCTGCTTCCAGGACAAGGCATGAGCTGGAGAGCTCTCTCCATGTCCCTGCCACCCCTGCATGGCTACTGGGGCTGGGGCTGAGCTGGGGTCATGGTGCTGCCTGTGCTTCCCATAGCCCTGTGCTCGATGTCCCCGATGTCCCTGCTGTGGCACCACCACGGTGAGGGACACACCAGCTCCTCGGGGCAGGAGCCTCTCCAGAACACAGGGACAACAGGACAGCAGAGAGTGGGACAGGAAGCATCACTGGGGAGCCCAAGCCTCGCAGGGCATGTGCCCAGTGGCTGTGCCCAGTGGCTGTGCCCGCCCTGCCAGCCCCAGAGCTGCAGCAGTGACGGGCACTGCTCCTGTCACAGCTCTCCTGGGAACTGAATCCAACTGTCAGCAAAGAGGGGATGATGAGTCAGCTCCCACCAAAGGCTACACTATTACCTAGCAGCTTAATAATGAAAACTGTCATCATTCCTGCAATAAGGAAAGATAAATAAGTCATTAAAAGAAGAGCCTGCCACCCTGCCTGGGCAGGGCACCGTGCCAGAGGGATATTAACTGCTGGCCACAGCCTGTCTGTTTGGGGAATGGAGAGGGATACCCTGAGTGCTGCAAGGAAGAGCTCTTTCTCCTCCAGCTGGCTTGGAGAGAGCTCATGTGCCTGGCACAGTGAAAGCCACCACCCCTGCTCCAGCCACCACTCCTGCTCCCATTCCTACTCCTCCTCAAAGCTGCAAAGACAAATACAGCCCCAGGAAGGGAGATGGGGCTGGGGGGAGGACTGAGGGTGAGGAAGGGACAGAGCAGGCTCTGAAGATCTGATCACCCCAAATCCAGAGCAAGGAGTGCATTACCCACCAGAGCATCCCTGTGGCAGTCCCTGCAGCTGATGCTGTGCAGAGAAGGGGCTGGTGCAGGTTCCACACTGGACCCTGCTCAGCTTCACAACCAGAACCACTTTCCCCTCCCTGCCAAGCCCCCCTGATTGGGGCTCAACTTTAGCACCTGTCAATATATGACAGAGCAAAAGGCAGCTCTGATGTGGTGAGAGAAAGGTGGGAAGCACTAAAGGAGGGAGGAAAGAAGTGACCTTCCTTGCCCAGCTGTATTTTACTGGGAGAACATCCACTGTTCCATCTCTGGCCAGGAATGGTGAGGCCCTGGCTGCTCTGCAGAGCTGAACAGAATAAATGACCTTCATAAAAATTTCTCTCTGAAATCCTCCAACTTTCCACTAATAAACAATGTGGTTGTCAGGGCAGTCCAGTCACTTTATCTAAAATTGCTCCTTCCTTCCTTTCTGAACAGTCAGGGTTCCCTGGACCCTACAGCAACACATTCTCCTCCCTGCTGTCCTCTGGGGGTGAGCCATCCCCAGGCCTTCACCCCCTCCCAAATGTGTCTGTGCCCCCATCCCCACTGGTGTGAGCTCCTGGGGGCTTAAAAAAATACAACAGTTATTGTGGCACCCCCCTCTCTCTCTCTGGGCTACCTCAGTGCCATTTTTAGCCTCAGCACAGCCCCTAGAACCATATTTTTTAATCGCCGTGTTTACATGCATCTTCTGGAGCTGCTGAAGTGTCCTGACAAGCCTCTGGAATCAAAGGCTTGGAGCCGCCCCAGGGGCAAGGAGCAAAGAGAAAGAATCACCTGGGCTGCCGTGGGGATGGCCCGGGAAGGGCTGCAGGAACACGCCTGGCACGGACGGGAGGGGATGGCCCGGGAAGGGCTGCAGGAACACGCCTGGCACAGACGGGAGGGGATGGCCCGGGAAGGGCTGCAGGAACACGCCTGGCACGGACGGGAGGGCTCCGGGCCACGGCCCTGCCACCCACAGCGGCGGCGCAGGCCCCGGCACGCCGGGCTCCTGCAGCACGGCCCGCAGACGCCACCGGGGACCACAGGCGGGTTTCCACTCTCGGCCAGGAAAGAGCCCGTAAAGTTAGTGAACATCTTAAAAATTAAGCATCTAATGAGGCCCATCGTGCAGCCAAGGGCTGGGTGCCAGCCGGGTGCCGGCTCCACACCGGGCCCTGCCCGTCCCACAGCATGAATGCCACAGAGCAGGCCCAGGGCATGGCCACAGCTTACACGGCCTGGGGACACCAGAGAGAAGTGGGGAAGAGCTGGAGTGACACTGAATTCTCTCACCAAAACCCTTTGCTCTTTGACTCACAGAAACATTTTGCTTCCTGAAAACTTGTTTTCAGGTCTTGCTGTCACTGGTTCATGTTCCCTCAGCCACCAAGGGGTGGCTGCATGGGAAAGGTCCGTCTCCTGTGCCCTCAGGCTAAAGCCAAGGGCTTGTCCGTGGTGCCATCACCCTGATGCCACGGTGCCATCTCCTCCATGCCACCGTGCCATTTCCTCCATGCCATGGTGCCGTCGCCCTGATGCTGAGAGGAATATTGGATTTGTCTTTACAAACAAGCTGTGGGTCTGCTGGAAGATAGAACTAGCACTGGGAGATAAAGGAAACAATGGGAAGGATTCCACTGATTGATGAATGGAAAAAGATATTTGCTTTTACAGATAAACTCTAGGTTTGCTGATAATTGAAATTAGACATTGAAAGATAAAAGAAACAATGGGAAAGAACCCCCTAAATTCTGTAAGAATTAAAAATTAAAAGGGAGGGTTATACATTAGAGGGGAATCCTTGGGATCAGGCATTCCGGGAAGTCTGAACCTCTCAAGTACCTCAGCCAATGGGGAAAGAGAGAAGGGAAATGTGGCTGGGAAATTGGGATAAAAAGGAGGCTGCGTCCTCCAAAAATCCGAGACCCCAGGGGAATGCCCCATGGCCTCTCCCTTTATTCGAATAAAGTAAAAGGGACTCCTCTGTCTCCTTTTTGGACATAAACCTCTGATGCTTGTGGATTAATTTTCCTTACAACGCCATGGTGCCATCTCCTCCATGCTGTGCATCCTCCCTGCCAGAGCTGGGCAGCACCAGTCCCACCTGTGGCCATCTCAGAGGGACCTGAGGGCCGGGCTGAGGGCAGTTTTGTCAGAGCTTTCCATCCCTCTGCTTTCCTGGCTGGGAACAACGCAGCATCCAGTATGTGGATGAGGAAGCCCTTGGATGTCTCAGCTCTTGCTGCAGGAGGGGACAGCCTCATCCCAGCCCACGGGGCAGGATTTCCTCTCACATCCCACTGGGCAAAGCTGACAGGGGCTGTTTCCCCTCTCCAGCCATCCCTCCCTCCCCCTGTTCTGCTCTGGCCCTGCTGATCCTGACCCATCCCTCCTCCAGGTGATGCTCCCCTACCTCTGCCCTGGCCCAGACCCTGCTTCCAGAGTACTTGCCCACCTTGGTGCTCCTCTGGAGACTCTTTTCCCCAGCCTCCCTCCTCCTGGCCAGCCTCCTGCCATCCCTGCCCTCTACTGCTCTCCTGCCGCCCATAAAAATATATAGAATATAGAACATTATTTTATGATGTACTATAAAAAAAAAAAAAACAACCTGGAGCTAGGAGACACGTGCCAAACCTCAGCAGCACATGTAGGAATGCCTTTGTCCCAGCTGTTGCTGGATTGCCTGAGTCTGAAGGCTTTTCAGGACAGGAACCTTGTTTTTCTTAATTTATTGATTTTTTTCCTGGCACTGAGAAGCAGTGGTGGCAGTGGCTGTGCACAGTCAGTGATGCCATCTGTCCTTTGGGTCCCATCTCCTGAGGCCCTGCCCAGGGCTCCCCAATCCAGAGCTGGGAGTGTGGGAATCAGTGGAGCTGCAAAGTGTGAGGAGGGGCAGGAGCAGGGGCCTCCCATTGTCCCGAGGATGCTGCTGCAGTTATTGCTCCTCAGCTCCTGTACCTGTCAGAGCCCTCTCCCTCCTTCCTCAGGGTTGAGCCTGTGCCCATCTGGGACCCCTCAGCTTTTCCAGGGGTTTCACTGAACTGCTGGATCCTGCACAGGTGATTTTGGGGCACCCATGAGCAGGGAACTGCTTGTCTTTCCTATCAGGGCTGACATCAGACCCTAAACCCTAAACAACCAAGGGATTCCATCCCACACCAGTACCCACACCCTGAGGTGCCAGCCCCACACTAGGAGGTGCCAGCTCCTGGTCCTCTCTCTATTTTCCCCTCCTGGGCTGGTGAACTTTCCTGCAGCCCTTCAGCCCTAGCTCCATAAACTCCCGATTCATTCCGCAGATATTTCCTGCGCTGGGGCTTTCCGCAGCATCTGCTGGTTTGAAGTGCTCCGTTTATTCGTCCTGAGGGCACCATTACTTTCTGCTTTAGCAGTTCTGCCTGCTCTGAAGTCTCTGCCAGGCTCCATCCACGGGAGAGAAAATTGATGAAAGAATAATAATGATGATTGTTATAAATATATATTTCATTGCGGTGGCCCTTGGTGCACGTGTTCGTCACTGATGAGGAGACCAGAGGGTGAGGGGGTGCTCAGTTCCCAACAGGCTCCCAGCAGCAGATGTGTGTCCTCACCCTGCTGCCCTCTTCCTCCTCCTCCTCCCCTTCCTCTTCCTCCTCCTCCTCCTCCCAAGGCACCCCTGTCTGTTCTCCCCAGGTCAGTCTGGTGGCCAGAAGAGCTGGACATCTCTGGAGGCAGGATTCTTGTAGTACCTGTGGGACATGTCCTGTGCAGGCATGCTTCCCTTCCCCCGACCCTTCCCCAGTTTTGTTCCCTTCCCTGGACATCCTCCAGTCCTTCAGCATCTTCCTTGTCTCTTCAATCTACATCTTGCAGCCCAGGAAGGTGGGAGAAAGAGATGGAAATACATCAATCACCAGAGCTTGTGCACATGTAGATGCAAAATCTGGGAATTTTTTTACTCCTTATCTGCTGTTAGACCAGTCATAACCTCTGCTGGAGCCCCCTCCCAGCATGGTCAGAGCCACTTCCAAGCTCATCCATCCATTGGGACGGCAGGAACAGGGATCAGTGGGAAGAGCTGAGTTGGGAATAGAGTCTTACAAAGTGGGGCATGGGGAAGAGATGCCCAGCCAAGTCTCCTGGCCTCTGCCTCCATTTCTCCATGGATTTCAGATCCAGCTGAGTGGAAACATAAATCACCAATAACTTCACCCATAAATGATCCCCACTGGCACCAGCAGCACATTTCCCCTCTCCTCAGGGGATTATCCAACCGGGGATTCTGTGAGTGAGCACAGAGAATCTTTCCCCTTCTCTTAAAAGAAGAAATATTAAAAGAAATATTTTTCCTTTGTTTCACCAGCTGTGGATAATCCCTTTCCCTCCACATTCTCAGCCATAGCAGACTGAGGATGCTCTGGGCCAGTGTCTCAGCCCTCATGGCCACTCAACCTCCTCCACTTCCATTTCCTGCTGCACAGAGTTTCAGGTATTTCCTGTAGACACTTTAAAATTCCTCAAGGGCTTCTCCGTTTCACCCGCGGTGGGATGGCCTGGAAGCAGGACAGCAGGAGCTGCGTGGAGTGGGGTACCTGGGAAGGCTTTGTACGGATCAGCATTCCTTGGCTCATTTTCCCACTGGCCTTCCCACTCAGAGCAGCCCTCCCCTCCCTGCAGATCCGACCAGAGAGTTGTACATGGGCCCTCCTGGGTATGAATATCAGTAAATGCAATTCCATCTGCAGCAAGGATAACGTTACCACTGCTGGCTCATCCCTGCTCCAGCCAGGAGCCATCTGTGTGCTGGGGGCTGTGCTGGGGACACACAGGGATGCACGGAGAGCACCAGCCCAAGGGGGTACTGTTACCTACAGATGGAAATTCATCTCCGAGGTACTTGATCTCCCCATAACTCCTTTGCTGTAACTCTTCCAGAGGACATCTGTTAAATCCCTCCAGGGATGGAGACTCCACCACTGCCTGGGGAGCCTCTCTCAGTGCCTCACCAGCTTTCTGGGGAAGAAATCATCCCTAATGTCCAAGTGAACCTCCCCTGGCACAGCTTGAGGCCGTTTCCTCTCATCCTGTCCCTGTTCCCTGGGAGGAGAGCCTGACCCTGACCTGGCTGCGCCCTCCTGTCAGGGAGTTGTGCAGAGCAAGAAGGCCCCCCTGAGCTTTTTTTTCTCTGAGCCCCTCCTGGCTCCCTCAGCCACTCCTGGTGCTCCCGACCCTTCCCCAGCTTTGTTCCCTTCCCTGGACATCCTCCAGTCCTTCAGCATCTTCCTTGTCTCTTCAATCTACATTTTGCAGCCCAGGAAGGTGGGAGAAAGAGATGGAAATACATCAATCACCAGAGCTTGTGCACATGTGGATGTAAAATCTGGGATTTTTTTGCTCCTTATGTGCTGTTAGACCAGTCATAACCTCTGCTGGAGCCCCCTCCCAACATGGTCAGAGGCAGCAAATATCTCCTATGCCCTTGGGGTCACCATCTCCTTCCCATGCTGCTCCAGTGGTGCATCCTGCAGAAGGGAGCAGCTCCCTGCAGAGCACCCTGCTGTGGCCATCCCAGCCTCACAATTGGGGCAGATCCTTTCCAAACACTCTGAGATCCAAACATAAATGGACAATTCCATGAAAAAACCCACAGCTCAGCTCAAGCAGCAGGTCAGGGATGTTGGCTGAAAGGCTTTTTCAGAGCCCAGAGAGACACCATGCAGCCCAGAGGGTCTCAGCTTCCCTTGTTTGCTCCCGAGGAAGTTGGTTCTTATGGCAATTTGCGCTTCAATAAACGTGAAATAAAATCCATTCTGCCCTTTCCCTGCTGGCGTCATCCCCATTTCCCTCTGTTTATCACATCATATCCATTGCCCCGGCAACCACGGCAGCCCAGGCAGGGATGTTGGTGGCAGGTGGGACCTGTGCCAGCCCCACACCCCAGCACAAGGATCCCGCTGTCACACAGGTGTCTCCAGTGGGACACACCACATGGAGGGAGGGGGGCTGGGAACAAACCCAAGATGGGAGAAAACAGCCACAGAAGAGGATGCTCTTGGCAGGAGCAGGTGCTGGCCCCAGGGGAGTGACTCTGGAAGTGTTCACCTGTGGGATCTGCTGGACATCCACCCCCTCGGCCTGGCTCTGGCTCCAGGACAGACACAAACAGAACCCCCAGCTCAGACAGAGAGTCCAGGAGCAGTCTGGGGACTTGCTCCCAGTGCAGGTCCCTCTCTGCACTCACTCGTGCCCTCACACCTCGTGGGGCCCATCCTCTGCCTGTGCCTCCCCTGTCCTGTCACCCTGCAAGTTCACCCCGTCACCCCTTCAGTCAGGAGCCCATTCCCGGTGGACTCGTTCCCTTTAGCCCTGTATCGGTTCGGATTCAGAGCTCGTTGTCCCACCGCTCCCAGGAGAGCTTGTGCACCCCACTGAGGACAGCGCAGCCCGCGGGGTTCTCCCTGCTCCAGGCTTCGCCTCCATCCAGGGGATAGATATTCCCAAAGCAGCGCTAGCCCGGTCCCATGCTCCTCCCGCGGTGTCCGCCTGCCCCCGCGCGGCGGCTCCGGGCACGGACAGACCCAGGGACAGACCCACGGACAGACCCAGGGACAGACCCACGGACAGACCCACGGACAGACCCAGGGACAGACCCACGGACGGACCCAGGGACAGACCCAGGGACAGACCCACGGACGGATCCAGGGACAGACCCAGGGACAGACCCACGGACAGACCCACGGACAGACCCAGGAACAGACCCGCACCCGCACTCACAGAGGAACACGCACCCACCGGAACCGTGCCCAGACACACGGACAGACCCGCAGCAGTTTGAGATAGACGAGGGTCACCGGGAGGGAAGAACGATGGGAAGGATGGGAGGGAAATGCTCAAACACTGAGGGAGATTTACTTGAGAGAGAAGACTGAGAGTATTCAGAGGGTGGGGAGGCCCTGGCACGGGTTGCCCAGAGAAGCTGTGGCTGCCCCATCCCTGGAAGTGTCCAAGGCCAGGTTGCACAGGGCTTGGAGCAACCTGGGATAGTGGAAGGTGTCCCTTAAGCCTCTCGTGCCAATGGGGATGGGATGGGTCCTATCTGTGCTGGAAACAGAACGTCCTGAAGTCTCCAGAGGCAGCCCCATCTGGATTGACCCTACAGGCAGCTCTCATGTCTCCCTGCCCCATACCCTCTGTGGGCACCAGAACCCCACTGCCATGTGCCCAGGAGGGACACAAGGACTGTCCAGCAGCCAAGGGAGGGGGTTGAATGCCGGGGTCACCAAGCCTTGTGCAAGGCTCCACTGGCAGAGTCAGTGAATAAAGATTAAACAACCACAGAGAGTTGCTTCACCTCTTACCAGAGCTGCTCTCCCCTCCCCTGCAGTGACTCATGCTCTGCCGAGCCCTTCCCACCTCATCTGGGACGTGTTACAGTCCTGGACCATACTCCCTCTCCATACAGATGGGGATTCTCATGGAATGTCTGCCTCTTCCTCCTCCTCCTCCTTCTCCTCTCCAGTGTTTCTGCTTCTGGGTCCTCTGCCCAGGTAACACAGCCTGTCTCCTAAGCAGGGCTGCCTTTGGCTTGTCCCCACTCTGGAGCCAGCCCTGAAAAGGGGATGCTCCCCAAAGGCTCCCCCTTTCCAGATGCTGCCAATCCTCCCCCAGGCCAGTGTAAGTCTGCCCTGCAAGGGGGGAAGGAGGCAGACACCCAGATTCCAGGGAATGAACCCAGATCCACTGGCTCCTGGTGATGAGCTGCCAGCTGACATTTCTGAGGAGCTGAGCACGTGTCCCTCGGTTGGGTGAGGTTTAATTTAACCAAGTCAGAAGCACACACATCTTTCAGAGCCAGGGACGGTGGTGACTTGAGGAGGGAGCAGAGCTAAATCAGATGTCAAACACTGATTCCTCCACACATCTCCAGGGACTGACAGCTGGAGTCACTCTCACCATCTGTCTCCCCGCTGCAGCCCCCAGAGAAGACACACTCTGTTAGCTGTTCCTCCAGCTAACAATGGAGACAGCGAGAGAACAAATGAACTCATTTCCAGGCCTATGGATTTTCCATTCAGGGATTTCAGGAACATGCTGCGTTGGGGAATGTGCTCTGTTGGTCCCAGTAGCAGGACACAGCTCCTGTGCTGTTACAGGGACACCAATGAACCATTTCCTCCTCGTCCCCTGCCCAGGGCACCCTTTGGGCAGGTGTGTCTGGGCTTTCTGATCCTCAGAGGAAAAACTGTCTGAAAGATTGTATTTATTGTTCCTCGTGCTCTCATCCTCACCCTGGGCAAGCTTGGAGACCAAAGGGGTTGGCCAGAATCTTGGGACACATGATAAAAGCATTTTGTCTCTAGATAGGACACATCTTCTCGGGAACGGGTCCAGAATTAATAAACCATCTTCCAGCAGCCAAGTGCATTGTGTTAACTCAGAAGTAATGAGGTCGTGGGGAATCACCAGGAGTCTGGGACACAGGGGGAGAAACCAACTCGGAAAAACACTGGATTAGACCTGGATGCAAATCCTGCTTCTTTCTCCATGACTGAAACCACTTAACAGTTTGTGTTCCTGTCATTAGAGCTCCATCGCAAGCTCCCAGGAAAGCAGAAGGGGAAAGCCACAGGTACCACAGGAACCAACCCAGCCCGGAGGGATGCAGGAGCTGGAGAGTGGGTGGGGGGCTGAGGCAGGTCTGGCCTCTGCTCCCCCAGCAAAGGCCCCCTCGGGGATCCCAGAGCTCTGCCCTGGCCCTGCAGGGACCTGTCCCCACCCTGCCCGCAGCCGGGGCTGTGGGTGATGCTGCTGTGCCGGATGAACCAGGAGGGAGGGAGGGCTGCAGGCTCTGCCAGCCCAACACATCCCAGGGAGCAGGAGGAGGAGGCTGAGGGCACCCTCCTGCTCTCCCCAGTTGTCCCCCTCTACAGCAGCTGTTGCCAAGGGGTTCTTGTTCCTCGGTGGCAGTGCACTCACAAAATGCGAGCAGAGCATCCCTTCACAGAAGTTCTCCAGGTTCAGGTGTCTGGGGCTTTGGGAAAATGTCTCCGTGGTGGAGTGACACCCAAGTCAGAGTTCTCATCTTGAAAGGGAGCTGCTGTGGGACAAACCCTTCTCCCCAGCTTTGCATATTCATTAATTATGATTTACAGGCTAATCCTGTGCCCCTCCCTGCACCGTACACAGCCTCAGCACCCACCCATACTTGAATCACCTTTTACCCTGCAGACTCTGGCTTAGACCACCCACGGGACTGCCAAGGCCTCCTCCTACCCCCTGCCCTCGGTGTCTCAGTGGAGCCACCTCCCTCTGAGAGTCACCCAAGGGTGTGGAAAGCAGCTGGGAGCAAACCCCAGCTCTGAACATTCCTGTGCATGCTCAGCTCAAACCACAACCGTGGTCCAGCCGGAGCAGGTCTCTGCTGTGTCTCTGCCACACTCTTCCCCAGTCCTTCTTCCCATGCTTCTGTTCTGGCAGGTTTTCCTCATCTTCCCCATCCAGCCACTCCAGATGTCTCTTCCTCAGCCCCTGCAGAGATGCAAGAAGGTTTCTTTGCACAGGCACAGTGAGGCCTCATCTTCCTCCTGTCCTCCCTGTGGGTCCCTGACCTGCATTCCCACTCCCACCCCCAGTATTTAGCTGTGCCATTAGTCCACAAATCCCCCAGGCACTGCCTGCAGCAGGAGCATCACTCCAGGGCTGGTGAAAACTTCAGAGGCTGCTGGACAGAGGGTTCCTGCCCTCACTCCTCAGGAACCCTCTGCCTTTGTTCTGGAAATGCTCTTGGGCAATCCCAACACCGTGGAGGTTAATCCAGGTTCTTGTGCATGAAAACCAAGCCAGAAGAAGGGATTTATCAGCTCTGCAAGCTGCAAGAGACAGCAAACCCAACGGACCAAGGGTTCAGCCATGCCCCACTGGGAGCAGTGATATTTTATTCAGCACTGATTTGCAGGTCTTTGCATTCACAACAATATTGAAAAGACTCTTCCAACAATGGCAAAACCAGGCTGGGGCAGGACGGGAGGGAACTCATCCCCTCCGGACAGCTCAGCTCCCTCAGCATTCCACACTAGAGCAGGGAACAATTCTGCAAACCATGAGCTGAAAAGTGCCACATCGCCCTCCTTTGCTTTCTCATCCATCAGCTCACATTTTCCTCTTCCCCAGTTCCTGGAAGCTCTCTTTGTAATTAACTTCCAGGAACATGTGAGCCCCACGGTGCTGTGAGTTCCTCGGCAGCACAGGCAGCTGAGCAGGACAATCCACGGGAAGCTGCTGAGCCTGGTGCTGCCCTCGGCCCTGGGTCTCCCTGGGTGTATGTACACGGATGGGCTCTCCAGAGAGGGCAGGGCCTGAGCACACCCTGACCCCCGGGGCTCATCCCACGTCAGCCCTGGCGGCTCCCCCATCCCAGGGATTTCATTCAATCCAGGTGCACTTTTTATTGGATTTTGGTAAATTAAACATGCGATCCCATTTTATCTGACCCAGCTCTGAAGTCTCCCAGGCCCAGGCAAACTCTGCTGCCTCAGCTTTTCATTTCCATGTTTATTTACTGCCTTTCAGATCGCCTGGGCTGCACAGTGCAGCCTCTGATGAATAAATAACCGGTGCCCTTTCAGGCCAGATTGATTAGATGGATTTAATTAACGAGCCCAGCTCCCCTTGAGGACTATCCCAACTAAAATACTGGAACCAGCCAGTGTGTTACAGCGCCAGGACCTATTGATTTACGGGAATATGAACAAGGGATCATTTAGTGACTTCATCGATGCCATAACAAGAGACTGCGAGAGGTTGGGTCACAGCTGGTTCATGACAGGGAGATTGTTCCCTCCCACTGCTCAGCCAAGCAGTGCCTGCAAACATCCATTCATCCTCCCCAGCCCGGCTGGACCTGTGTGGCCAGGGGAACAGGGAGCCGGAGCAGCCGACTCGGTCTCGGTGGCATTGAGCGCACACGGACGCTGGAAACCACAGGGAAAAAAGGCAAAATCCTCAGGAGAGCACAGCGGGGTTTCTCCACACCAAAGTCAAACCTGGAGCTTTACCGGGAACGGGGAGCAGGGCAGGAACACAGAACCCACTCTGGGCTGGGGTGGAGAGAGCTGTGCTGTGCTGGGGGGAGCTGCCAGCACCAGCCTGAGCCCCGTGTGCCCAGGACCATCTCTGTAAAGGGGACAGCCGTGTGACAGGGCGATGAGCCCAGCTGTCCCCTCCCCAGCTCCACGGCAGACGGCAGCTCCCGCACAGACCTCACCCCGCCCGCCCCCGCAGCACCCCGGAGAAGGTACCGCGTGGGTTTATTAATTAGTCCATTAAATTATCGCAGAAGTAATTGAGCCGCACGTGTTCCCCCGGCAGGTCCCTCCCCGCCAGCCGTGGCACGGGCAGGAGCCGTGACACGGGATCGGATAATGAGCTGCCGTGGGGAGCATCCAGTGCCACCTGCCCTGTCCCTGTCCCCGTGCCGCCTGCCCTGTCCCCCCCCCGCCTGCCACGGGCGGCTGCCAGGCTCGTCGCGGTGACAATCGTCAGGTTTTAATTAGTCTCCAACACGACTCCTGTCACAAACACTCTGCTGGGGGTTGTTTGTTTTAATTTGATCAGGGACAGGCACAGAGAGGGGGGAGGAAGGAAGGTAATTAAATTTGACTAAAAATCTTGGAATGCCATTAAAACGGATGTCCTCATTTGCATAATCCGCTCCCCGCGGCGCCCTAAACTGCCACCAGTTTATTGTGACTCTCCCGAGGTGTTCCACAGCAGCTGGGTGTGGATGACCGAGTCCCAATCAAGGGACAGGGGAACACCGGGGTGCCATGTCCTGGTGGGGGTAGGACACCAGGGACACGGTGACAATGTAAATACAGCCAGCTGTGCCTCCAGATCCCAGCCTCGGGAATGCTCCTGGAGCTGTGGGTTCAGGCCCCTGCACAAGGCCAGCCAAGCAGGAGGTGGTGTAGGGTCAGAGAGGGTGTCTCTTCTCATTTTGTAGCCTTACACAACAACTTTTGCCCTTTGGTGCTTCTCTTTCCCTGCTTGTGTTTCCCTGTTTAACATGGAGAAAATGGTGTTCCCATTTGGCTGTCCATAGAGCAATTACCTGTAATTATTTCTGCTCATTGGCAAGCTGTCACTAATGATGTTTGCTAAAGGTTTGATTATTATTGCAAATGCTGCTTCTGCATCTGGAGTTGGGGCTGGGATGCTGGGGAAGTTTCTGGGAAAAGCAGGTTTTCCAGGGAGGGGCTGTGCTTTATGGAGATATCTCAGTTGGAACCAGAGATTGTGACGCTGTTGGGGTGGGGTTTGTTTGGTTGGGGAGCTTTTTGTTATCTTGATAAAATAACAAATGTGATAAACTCACACCAGGTGACAAACAGGAGTTTGATAAGAGACAGTAAAAATCCTGGATAGTTTGGGAAGAAATGTGAAATGCCACCAGCTCCTGGCTGGGCTGCAGAGGGAGCAGCACCTTGGGGAGAACACCCACGGTGGAACTGCCTTTTCTAGAGGCATTGAGGGAACAGTGAGAGCAGGGCAGGAGCCACTCACCTGCCAGCTGTCCCTCAGCACACACTTCAGCATGTGACGTGTTCCTGCCCTAGAAAGCCTCTCACAGCCCCCAGCAGAAATAGGATAAGAATGAACTGCACTTGGGAACAGGATCACACCTGTTGTTACCATGGATGTGCCCTGGGAGTGTCTCAGTGCTGCCCCAGCTCCAGCTGCAGCAGCCACGTGCACTGAGGGTGGACCAGCTGGGGGAGGATGGGATCCCCTCCTGACCTCTGCAGCCACAGTGAGGGACCTGCAGGATGTCATCATTCCAGTTAAAAACCATGGGACTGGCACAGTGACTGTCACTAAAAGAAGAGCTGGAGCATCCTCTGAGCACCTTGCCCAAATATCCTTCCATCCTGTTTTGTAGCTGTGCCACTAAACCATCCCTGCTTCTAAGTGAGATTTGGTCTTCTGCTTCCTTCAGCACCTGGGTCTTCCCCTTGCCACGAGGACTGTTCACTTACCTCCAGGATCATGTCAGAATTGTGCAGTTTGTTTCCAGCATGACTCTGCCTGTGTTCCTTTTTAAACTTTCAAAGGCCCAATTAAAGCAGTGTTATCTCCCATTTGCCCACTTCCATCTCTTTTCTGCCTGAAGGATCTTCTCCTGCATCTGAGGACAGAAAAGGAATGCAGAGCCCAATGAGATGCATTGGGCTGGGAGCTGCAGATGGATAATCTGTGTTCTGATGTGGGCTGATCCCTCGGGATTCATGCTGGGACCACTCACCATCCCACAGGACACGTGGCAGGCCCTTCTGGGTGTGTGATCCCAAGAGGAGCAGTGTCTGTCAGGGTGCCAGTGCAGTGCTGGCAGGCCAGGAGCACTGCCCGGGTTCACAGCCCTTTCTTTTATGTAAAGATGAATGGTTTTGTCCCAGATCTCTGTCAGTGCAGTCAGGCAGGGAGGATGCCTGAATTCCCATGTTGTCCATGACCAGACAATGTCTGTTCTGAAGGAAATCAGAGTGCCTGTTTGTGTGACTGCCAGGCCGGGCAGGTAGCGTGGTCTCCATCCAGAGATGGGGGAAAAAGCTCCAGGGAAGCCAGGCCTGAGTGAGAACTGAGGGCTCATCCCAGGGGCGAACAAAGCAAAAGGAAAAGCTGCCTTGGTTTGCTCAAACACAAAGTTATCCCCGTGGGAAGGGGCCTGCATGGCTGTGCTGGAGCAGGGGCTGCCTGGGACACGACTGCAGAGCTCGGCCATGGAGGTCACACCTTTGAAATCCCGGGATATAAATCTATGCCATGAGCTTGCACAAGCCTTCCCCAAGCCCCTCAGGGTCTGTATTGTAACATTTGCTGGGCTGCACTGCCCAGAGGCTGAACCCGTGTGGGGAGGCGTCCAACAGCCCTACATCATCCCAGGCTTGGGAGGAGATGCAATCCCAGGAGCTGGACAAGGACTGCTGCCAAAGGGTGGGAAATTCTTGGACCACTAACAAAGCTCATGTTGAGAAATACAACCAGAGTGTAAAGATGCTGTGACAGCAGGGGATGGGTGATTGGACTGGGCATCACTTGTTTCTCCTGGGTTTTATTTCTCTCTCTTCATTAGCATTACAGTTTTTTGTATTAATTGCTAAGCTGTTCTTACCTCACCCCACCAAGTTTCCCTTTTCTTTCCCATTTTCATCCCCACATGAGGGTGGTGGGAGTGAGTGGTTGTGGTACTGAGCTACTGCCGGGGGTTAAAAATCCCAATCTGAGTGCAGAAGAGAAACCAGTTCACTCCTATCCCCCTGAAAAAAGTTATTCCAGCCCACTGGAAGCACCCCCAGCATGAAGATGCTGCTTAAATCCCCAGGGACAAGAGGGGCTCTCCTGGCTGGAGCTGATTTAGGGCAAGGGGAACATTCTGCCCTTGAAGACAGAGAATTGCAGACCCTCGGGGGCCCTGTCCTGGCACAGGTGTGGTACAGAGGGAGGTGTATTTGTGAAAATGCACACTGGGTAGGTGGGGCCAGGGCAGGGAGACTCCACCAGCCAGGTGCTACCTGTGCACTGAGAGCTGTGGTTCAGCAATGCCTTTAAAGAGCCTTCTGCCAGGGCTGAGGTAACAGCCCAAGGATCCCAGGGATGGGCAAATGGTCAGGCTGTTCAAGCATCACTCCTGTGCTGGGGATGGCCACACAGCCAGCTGGGATGGCTGCAGCTTCTCTTTGGAAGAAATCATCATTAATTTTCCCCAGATGCACATTTTCAAGTACCTGTAATAAAAGACAACTGTGCATGTTCCTCCCTGTAATTGGGCTGTTTGCACTCTAAATACAGTACAGCTTCTACCTGACTGGCTAATAAGGAATGATTTTCTCTCCTTTTATCTCTAATTAAGCCAAACTGAGCCTGGCATTGCTGCTCTGCAATCATTTCCCAATGCAGGGGTTTGTGAAGTTGTGGGGATTGGCTTTTACAAGGTTTGAAAAGATTATTCTGTAATAATGTGCAGGGAGAAAACATAAATCTCTGTTAATGAAACTTGGAGGATTTTAGTAAGAAATTGAGTTTACATGTGAGTGTCTGCAAAGCAGGGCTTGGAGGAAAAGAGTCTTGGACTGATCAGCTGATGGTGGCGAGGGGAGGTGGATTTGGGAGCGTGGCTGGGGTGAGCCCAAAAGCCCTGGGATGGCTCCAGCCAGCTTTGCAGAGGCTTTGGGGTGTTATTTAGTGTTTGCACACAGCACAGCATCGTGCAGAGGGGTGGGAAACTTCATCATTCAATGCACTGGGGACTTGGGACCCGGGGACAGGGACAATGTGAGGCAGGACAGGGGTCCCTGTGGGAGTGGGGGTCCCTGAGAGCTCACACCCCCTCCAGCAGTGGGATGCCTGGAGTGTGTCTGTGGAGTGCTGCCATCCTGCTGGGACCCTGCAAGATGAGATGCCAGCTTGGCCTCCATCCCAGGGTGGGGAGGGTACCCTCTCCATCCCAGTGCTGGAGCCTTGGCCATGGCTGGATTTGGGATGAGCCAGGGCTGCCCCAATAGCTCTGCCCATTAGTGCTAAAAGCCAGAGCAGTCCTGCTGCTGCCAATCCCACAGTTTAGCCAAGCTCAGAGAGGGATTTCGTCCTCTCCAGGCTTTAATCTTGCAGCCTTCATCACCATCATCTTCATCTACTGCAGCATATTCCACCCCATTCCCATCACTACTCCCAAAACAGCAGCCAGAGGTGTCTGCTCCAAAGAATTCAACAGCACAACGTGGTTCTTCTTCATCAACATCACTGATGCTGGATGCTCATCTTCCTCCTCAAGATGGCAATGCCAGGAGAGCCCCAAACCCTGGCCAGGCCCTGGAGCACAGCTGGATGTGGAAAATGCTGGGTTTGAGTCTCTTCACCCACACAGGGGCTGCCCCAAGGCCACACATTGCTCAGCATTGGGCTGCTCCAGTGCTGTAAAAGCCCTGAACATGGAGGTTTCCTCATCAGCCAGCAGATCTTGTTAGTACTTTATTAATTGCACGGATTGGAAGAGCAGCCCCGATCCAAGTCAAACAACTGCTGCAGTTTCATATGATACAAAACAAAAGTCCCTTAAATACAAAATACCCAGCTCTAAGTGAGCATCACCTGGTGCTGAGCTCTGCCACCAGAGTTATATATTAATATTCCACCTGTACAAGTATTTATAGATAGAAAAAAAAAAGAAACACTTTAAAAAATATCAGGAGGAAATTCACTCCCCCACATGTTAGTTATATTTTTATATATATATATAAAATACATATATATAAAAACACAGACTAGAGGCTGACTTGTGCTTTTCTTTTTACCAAAAGACAGACAGTTATGGCCAAACTGACACTGGGGGTCCCCAGCTCATGGGTCGTGTTGCCTTCCAGTTAGAACGATGTCTGGGAATTTGGGTCCCTGCCTGAATGGAGAACCAGGTCATCTCCTGGGTGCTGACAGCTCCAGTGAACAGCTCCTTCATGAAGGGAAGGAAGGAGTGGAAAGAGGAAAGGATGTCTCTGCAGGGAGTAGGTGGGCATAGGCCATGTGTGCCCAAAGAGGGGTGAATCCCAAACAACTGCCCCTCCTTTCACCCCTCCTCCCTCTCCAGGTATGGCCCTCCACACTGAGGGCAGCACAAAGGGGGAGCTGGTCTGGGGAGTCTCTCCCCACCTCAATGCCTCTTTCCAGGCATTGCCCCTTCCCACCCAGGTGCAGCTGCTCCAGGGCTCCAGCAGTGTCCTGCCCCATGCAAACAATGGGTTGGCTGGTTGAGGATGGCCTTGACTTGGAACGTGGTCCATCCACCCCTCCTCTCACTAACACCCAGTGCAGACAGAGGGCTTTTAGCCAAGGAAGAGCAAGGCACGGGAGTACAGGGCTGCTTCCTCCATCAATTCAGCACCAATGCTGCAACAGGTTCCATCTGCCCCTCGACAGGGGCTGGCACCTCTGTATCTATGGGCAGCCCCCTCCTCCCAGAACAGCAGCCTCTTCCACTACCACACAGTGACTCCCTGGCTGTCCCCACCGGGTGACACCACACACACAATCTCCCCCCTCGCTGTCCACCCTCCACTTCCCAACCCCGCACTGCGACCTGCGGACACGGCCCCATTTCCCCGCTCGTTCCTCCCGCCTCACTCCACGCTCCTTCACCCCTGCTGTTGCTCCTGGCTTGTGCGGGGGGCCCCAGCTCCTGCCACAGGCTGCATTCAGGGGTCACCCCATGGCCATTCTTTCCCTCTGTTCCCCGCCTCTCCTGCGGGACACCACGGCTTCCCCTCTGTAGCCACCCTGCCCCGCAGCACCCAGGCTGTGGCACGGGACTGCCCAGCCTGGGGTGAAAGGATGTTTATAAATATGTGCCTCTGTCTCCCCTCCACGGGCACTGCACCACACCGTGCTTCCTGCTGAGAGCCCCAGTCTGGATCCGATGGCAAGTCCACGTCTGAAAGGACAGAGCATCTTCCTGGTGCCTCAAATCTTTGTCTCGGGGCCACTGGGACTCAGGGCTGGGAAGGAGTCTCGGATCCTCGCCAGCTCCATGGCACAGAGGTGGCCAAAGACTCTGTTATACCACTCGGGAGACCGGCCCCTGGAGAAGGGAAGAGGCAGGAGGGGGTGAGTGGGCAGGAGAGGCTCTGGCAATATCATGGAGCAGCACATCCTGCTGCTCCATGCCCTCCCCAGAGGATCCCGTTACCTGAGGTCAGCCCTGCAGATGTGGGTCACCCGGGAGCGGCCCATGGCGCCGGGCTCGATGAGGTACTGGGACGTCAGCACGATGGCCTTGACACCTCCCTCCACTGGCACCTTGTCGTGCTCCACCGACAGGGAGCTGAGCAGGCAGGCTCCCCGCGGCAGGTCCGTGCGCCAGCGCCTGCGACAGAGCGGCAGTCACTGAGTGCCCACAGCAAGATCGGGCAGTGGGGACCCCACACAGCCCGGGACAGGAGGAGGAGATGGGGCTGGAGCAGAGGGGATGTGCCAAACTGAGCCCGAACCCCCGCGGGTCCCGTCGCCCTCACCGGAGCAGCATGCAGTCCCTGCGCGGGTGCGGGGCCATGCTGTCTGTCACGTAGTGGTACACCTCCATGTCCTTGTCCAGCGCCTCCACCACCCTGCTCTGCAGCAGGTCCTCGTCCCACAGGTGACGCTCCCGCAGCACCCGGTGCAGCACCGTGGCAGGAGGGGCCTCGACATCCGTGGAGACCTTCCACAGGCGCAGAGGGTGCCCGTCCCCAACCTGAGGGGACGAAGTGAGGGTCACACAGACTGTCCCACAGGACCTCCAGTACTAACTCCTGAGCAGCTTCACTGATGGCTCCCACTGCCATAGAGCAGCACAGTCCCATCTGC
Organism: Peucedramus taeniatus; assembly: GCA_013400575.1. Taxonomy (NCBI): domain Eukaryota; kingdom Metazoa; phylum Chordata; class Aves; order Passeriformes; family Fringillidae; genus Peucedramus; species Peucedramus taeniatus. Next base: position 1,059,532 of record WBNO01023171.1, read on the forward strand.
TGGCTAGTGAGGCGTGGGGTGGGACCTGCTCTGGCTCCTGGAGAGGTCACCCCATACACATTTCCCTGCATGTTCTCAAGCCCCTCCACAAAAATTTACCTTTTTGCAGGACAGCTCCGTGTTCAGGGGCCCCGGCGTGCTCAGCCATCCCTTGAATTTCTCTGATGACTCTTTGAGCAGGTTCTGGACACTCTGCTCGAAGTAGGAGTGTAAATCCTTGCTCTCCCCCTGGCACACCAAGTCAGCCAGGGGGTGGGGATAAGCATCTGCAGCCATATAGGAGCTGCTCAGCTGCAGCAAGATGTCATGGGAGACCTGCAAGCCAAAAGCACATGGATGTTCAGTGAGGCAGAGAGATCCTGTGGGGACTTTGTGAGTGATCCTGGACAGACAGAGAACCGTAACTCATTCCCCAGGGAGTGGGGAGGATGGACATACAGCCTGCACCCCCTCCTGCCCCAGGACATAGCTGGTCTTGGCTCCAGGTGAATGACTGGTGGCTGCTGTCCCACTGAGGGAAGGATGCCCTCAGCTCAGCCCAGGACCAGCACATCCCAGCAAGGTCACACCTCCCACGGGCAGCACTGGGCTGGGACAACATTGCCACCCACCTGGAAGAGCTTCTTGCAGTCGCTGATCATGTGGGAGAGCCCCTGTGTGGCAGCCATGTTCTCATTGAGGTCCTTCTGGTCCGGCTTCCCCATGGTGCCCCTCTTGTGTATGGCCCTGTGGGGGATCAGGTAGTGCTGGCACCGGTGGGCACCTCTACACCCCTTCATTTGTGTCACAGAGCAGAGCCAAGAGCCCCCCCATGTCTCACCATTCTCTGCTGGCCCCCTCCCACAGCAGGCAGGGAAGGAGCACTGGGGAGCTGGGTCTCAGCCAGCCCTTACCTGGGCGATGTGCTTTCCTTCTTGGACACGTTGAGGTGGAAGATGGAGGGGGCCAGGCACACAGCCAGGTTCCCAGCTGTCATCTGGTTCTCCTCAGCCGAGGCGATGTCGCTCAGGAAGTAGAGCAGGGTCTGCAGCACCTCCCTGTTCTCATCTGGCATGAGGATGATGGCGGCCTGCACCGCCTGCAGCCGCTGCTCCTTGGACACGACTGCGGGCACGGGGCAGCGTCAGCGGGGCGTCCTCACAGCCACCACCCACCCCCTCCATCCAAACAGAGGGACCCCTCCTCCCCGAAGCCCTGAGCAGCCCCCAGCCCTGCCCTTACACTGGTAGATCTGCAGGAAGGTGTCGGTCAGCTTGCTGGTGAAGATGGGCTCGGGCAGGTCACGGAAGTATTGCTTCAGCAGGTCGGCCACGTCGTACGCCGACTGCCCCGAGTAGTCCACGCTGTCGGGGCTGGTCTCGTTCATGTGCCGGAGCGCCTGGATCCGGGACTTCACCCCGGACTTGCGGAAAATGCCGACCTGGTGGAGCAGAGCGGGGGTGAGCGGGCACCGGCCTGGGTGGGCACCTGTGGGACAGGCAAAGACACTCCCTCCCCAAAGGGATCATCCCGAAACCCAGAGGAGACACTGAGTGAGGAATGGCCACGGGGATGCTGCTGGGTTCCCACAGAAAATCCCACCTTCCCACTTCAGCACATACCACAAGATGTGAACAACAGGACCCCTAAAGCCTTTTTTCTCCCAAATCCCAGTGCTGCTGCCCAGCAGCCACGGCCTCACCTGGTCCAGGCATTGGCTGCGCAAGTAGCGCATGGCCTGCTGGATGCTCTGGGGCAGGGGCTGCCCCGTCCGCTGCACGTTGACGATGGGTGGCACCCCAAAAACCATCTTGTCCCTGTAGTCAGGGACTTTACTCCGCTTCATGAACTTGGGGACAGTCCTGCAGAGTGGGACAGAGAGACATCAGTGCAATGATCAGTGCCCTCAGCACCCACTCACAGAGAGAGCAGGACCCTGGGAACACACACACACACACACACACACACACACACACACACACGCATTTCTGCAGTATTTGGAATACAAGCAAGCCAGCTTCCCAGCAGGAATGGCAGCACCTTTTATTAAGCTAAAATATTTTGATACTTGACTATGAAAAGAAACCACTGTCCCATTCTCTTATGTTGCTGCAGAGCTTTTAATGCCCCACAAACACCTGCAGCCCCCACAGTGGCAGATGATGCCAGGAGCCCCCCTGGAAGCCAGGGTGATGCCAGGAGCCTGGGGCTCAGCTCTGGCTCACACTTGCCAGAGCACACAGCCCTTAGTTTAGCTTTTTCCCCTCCACACCCTGAAGCTGCCCCAGGCTGGGGACACAGCACGAGCTGCAGCCCGTGGGCCCCATCCTGGTCCTCCTCGCCCCAGCTCACCATGTCCAGGCCTGCTTGTGAGGCACAGAGTACTTCTCCATGATGGCTGTGAGCCGGAGCAGGGAGCACTTCTGGAGCAGGTTGAGCTGGGCCGATGACTGGCGGTTGATCTCCAGCGAGGCCGAGTTCAGGCTGGGCCGGTGCGAGTTCTGGAAGCTGTGCCAACGCAGCTTTCTGGGGACACAAGTGACATTCCCACCTAAGGAAACCCCCACTGCTTTCCACTCCTTCACAGTTTCTGTCACATCGCCCTCCGGCACCAGCTGAACTGGATGAGGAAAGCCACAGAACTCGGCAACAGCCATAGCTCTCCTGGGAGAGCCCCAGGGAATACTGGCACAGAGGAGACACGTGCCCGCTGCGCTTACACTTGGTATTAGTTAATTAAAAACCTTTTAATCAGGCAGGCAGACACGGCCGGCAGTGGTGGCAGTGCTGAAGTGCTGGCAGCGGTGGCAGCGGTGTCCTGTGGCCACCAGAGCGCACCAGCGCCCCGCGCTGCGCTCCCCGCCCGCACCGTGCGGCTCCGGCAGCGCTGCCCTCCCTCCGCCCGCTCCTGCCTTCCGGGAAGAGGCGATCATCCAGCCCCCGAGGACGCGATCGGGCGCTGCTCCCCAGACCCGTGGGCTGCGCACCCCTCCCTGCTGCAGCAGCCCCGTCCCTGGGAGTGTTCACGGCCCGGCCGGACGGGGTTTGGAGCAATACGTTCTAGTGGAAAGTGTCCCTGCCTAAGCGGGGTGGGGGTGGAACGAGATGGTCTCGATGGTCCCTTCCCACCCAAACCACCTCGGGATTCTGTGATACCTGCAGGGTCTTGTGAGGGATGCTCCCACCCCCGAATCCCGGCGCTCCCGTGTCTCGATCTCTTCAGCCTCGTTGAGGGAGTTCCCAGTGCTATCAAAGTCACTGGCAGAGGTGCCAACATCCGACATGGACTGTTCTTCGAAATGCAGGTTGGAGGGCTCCCCTCCCGAGTCCGACTCCTCCTCATCCTCCTCTTCCTCGCCCCCTTCCTCCCCATCCAGGCCAGGGAAGACGGCTTTACACCAGAGCTCCACCTTCTGCTGCAGCCCCCACACGTGCTGCAGGATGTCGTCGAGGTTCTCGTAGGTGACCTCCCCGTCCTTGCAGAAATCCTCGCTGCTGCCGAAGTCCGGCACGTTGTCGTAGACGCTGACGCGGCTGCCCAGGGAGCTGCAGGAGCCCCGGCGCCGGCGGGCAAAGCCCCTCGTGGGGGACGAGCCCTCCACGCTGCTGCTGCTGCCACCCCCACCCAGCCCCACGGCCGCGCCCCCTGCGTTCCAGTGGCTCAGGGAGCTGCCGGCCAGGGGACACAAGCTCTCGATGGACAGGGATTTGGGGAAGGTGCCAGGCTTGTGGTCGCAGGGGATATACACCAGGCAATCGTGGCGAGCCCGGCGCTGGCACTCAGCAGCAGCCCAGGCACCGCCGGCGGCAGTGGCTGTGTCTGTGTCGTAATCCTCCAGGTAGACTCCACTGCGTTTGGGGTCACAGCTCCCCTTGGTGCCCCGGGGGCCGAGCAGGCGGTTAGTCCTGTATGATACCGAGAAGAAGTGTTTTTTGTTGTGGAAAGGGGCAGGTGTCCCTCTTTTAGAGGAGTTGGTCCTGGTGGCTGCAAGGTCCCCATCACTCTTCAGAGAGCCCCATCCTGGTGGGAGAGTGGCGCTGCTGTGTGGAGCCACCCTCCTGTCTGGGCTGGGTTTCTCCTTGTCCTTCCTCCGCAGAGACTCGATCCTCTTCAGGAAGCTTCGAGACCGTCGCTTCTTCAGCTTCTCCTTAGAGCCCTCTCCCTGGCCCGAGGGCTGCTCCGGCGCAGACCCCTCGCTCTGGCTGCAGCTAGAGGCGGTGGCAGCGGCACGGAGGGGGGACGCGGGCTCAGATGGCACGGCCACAATGCCCAGCGTGCCACCCGTGCCACCCACGCTGCCTACACTGCCCGTGCTGTGCAGGGACGTGGCCTCGGGGTTGGTGCTGAGGTCGGTGAGGACGCTCTCGCGGCTGGACACCGGGCGCACGGTGCAGCTCAGGGCCTCCGAGCCCTGGGACAGGACATCGGCGGACCCCACCCGTGACCACCTTTTGCTGTCCCTCTGGTAGGTCCACCGGGTGCTGATGGCATACTGCCCTTCCTCCTCAGAGTCTTCATTCTGTGGGTGGTTGAGAACAGGGATGATCAGTTGGTTGGAGCTGAGGAGGGTCAGCACATCCCCCCACCTCAGAGGGGCACGGCCACCAGCATGGCCCCAGGTGGGGAGGAGAGCAGTGTGTTCACCCCCTTAAACCAGCTCGGGACCCCTCTGGCAGTGAAGGCCTCTAGGAGCCACTCTGCACCCAGGACAATCCTAGAGCTCACCAGGACACTGCCCCACCATCAAGCACATGATCCCCTGCACCCCTCAGCCCCTCGCTTGCCTTGAGCATCCAGGACGTACCTGTTTACGCTGAAAGTGAACATCCAGCTTCATGGAGGCACAGGTGTTCAGGGTCATCAGCCTCCTGCAAGAAACAGAGTGGCTTTACCCTCGTCCCAGCCCTGCTGCCATCACAAGGGTGGCTTTGGCTTCTTTTGATTTTCCTGCCTTAGAGTCTTGGCTGTGCCTGTCACCTGTCACCCTCTGCTTTGGGTCCATGGTCAGAGGGACACCTGACTAACAAGGGGACAATGCCAGCAGATGGTAGCCCGAGCCAGGCAATGTCCATGCCAGCTGTTGGGGCCACTAGTGGGCAAGTGGGAGGGGTGGTCTGCTCCAGGCTACTAAAGCAAAATCACCTCAGAAGCTCCTGTGCCCCAGACAGGGAATGACTAAAGCACCTGAAAGCTCAGAGAGGGAGGGACAGGCAGAGATCCCCCATCACCTCCTAACTCACTGCACCCAGGAAATGGCACAGGGATCCCCTCCAGCCCAGCACAATAGCCTCTCTGCTGGGAAACAAATAGGAAACAGGCCCTGTTCCTGCCTCTTCTCTGTTCTGGGTGGGAGGGACGGCATGGACCCAGTGCAGGGACATGGGTGTGATGATGTGTCCCGACAGGCAAGGCAGGGCTGAGTCACCCGCAGCACCAAGTGACACATGGCCCATCCAGACTGACCATCCAGTCAGTGCCCTGCTTTGGGTGCCAGCTCTGGCTTGCTCTGAGTCCCCCACACGCTGCTCCCTGCACACCACCCCTGGGCAGCTCCCAAACCTGCAGCTGCCCCAGTGCAGTGCCCAGGTGGAAATGCTCGGCCGGGCTGCGCTGCCTGGTACTGGGATGACCAGCATCACATAGACCAGAAAATCCTCTTGTTTCCCTGGAGCCACCCAACACCAGCAATGTTCCCTGATCTGAACAACTGAGTTCTCACTGCAGAGGGAGTGACAGTGCTGGAGTGGGCTCTGAGCCCAGCCACGGTGCAAGGCAGGCACCCTACTAAGCCCACCACCCCATCAGCCTGGCCCCTTGGCTGTGCCACATCCCCGTGCTGATCCCATGTGCAGGGGAACAAGGGAGCGTTACCTGCACAGGGATTTGAGGGAATCCTGGTCCAGGAAGCTGTGGTCCTTCTTCACAGCACTGATGTCAAGAGGGAATGATGACTCTAGGGAAGGAAGTAACATCAGTGGCAGATCCCAAGCCAGCTGCTCCATCAGGGACAAAGGGCAGCAGTGGGCAGGGGAAGAGGAGGAGAAGCCAAAGTGGCTGGAGAGGACCTGGAGGTAGGGCATGCCCAGGGTCCCTGGGCACAGCTCTTCCCAGGTACATTAGGTGAGGGTGATGAGGTGCCCAAGGGTCTCCATTCAGTTCCCTGCTCATCCCTGTGCAGAGACAGCTCTGCTGGGATTGTGCATGTGGGACCTGGACCTTCAGCCCCAAGGGTCTCAATCCATCTGTCCATGAAGCCATGGAGTGTGATCACCACGGGAAGGGAAACAGAGGGAAACACTTGGAGGATGAGGGAAGTTCTGTGGACAGAGTCTGGAGAAGGGTTGGTTGATTCACAGACTGCAGCACCAGCACCGCTCCTCACTGCCCAGCTGTGAGCACTGTCTGGGGCCAGCACCTGGGGCTGGGTATCCCGGCAGGAACCCGGCCTGTCCTTGCACGTGAGGCCTGCCCCCCAAAATAGGCACTGGCAGCAAACAGGCTGCTCATAAAGCCATCACCGGGGAGCTGGTGCTGCAGGGGGTGGGGAATGCCCGGCTGAACAATGGCCCCGCTTCCCGCTATTGTCCAGCCGGACGGGGCCGGCTGCAGCCGCCGCTCCACGCACCAGCCGGGACCAGGATCCCACCACGGCTTCCAAGTACTCACAGCTGAGCCTGAGGCAAGAGCCACCACCACGGCCACCCTGCCACCACCCTGGGCGCCTGGCACAGGAGCTGGGAGTAGGAACGCTGGCCGGGGAATGCCCGTGCCCCGTGCCCGGGGAGGAACAGGGCATGGGCATCTCCAGGCAGGGCTCGCTGAGTGCTCAGGAAGGACAGGCTGGAGCGGGGCAGGGGTTGTGGGAGTGGGGAGGGACAGAAGGAGGGAGAACATGCTCGCTCTCCACATTACCTACACTGGCTGCCCCTATGCTCCCACCCACGGCAAACACTCCCTGAAACACTTCAGAGCTGATGGCTCTCCAAAGCCTGGCTGCCCTTGGCCAAAGCAGCCGCCCCAGGATTCCTCAGAGCCCTGCCTGAAGGGGAAAAGTTCAGGAATGCAGAGAAGTTAACTGGCTGGTTCTCCAGGCCGTGGCCAAGGGCTCAAAGTGTAACAAACAATCATATAATCAGTGAGCAATCCCCTCTGTCCCCTCCTCTCCCTGGAGCTGTGGGCGCTGTCCCTGCAGCCCCCCTTGGAATCTGGATGAGGCTGTGGGCAGGTACAGAGCAGGGTCAGTGGCAGGAGGCAGCTCTCACCTTCGTACAGCTGGGCATACTGGGGGAATCCCGCTGCCCGGAGCCACTCACACGCTTTCTTGGCTTCGATTTCTGTAAGAAAGCAAAGAACCAGCCTGAGCATCCCACCAGCAGCAGCAATGCCCTGAGAGCACAGCCCACACCCCCAGAGCCCTGACACCAAGCCCATGTTCCACATGCACAGAGCAGAGATGTGTGGCTGCAGAGCCAGGGGTCCCACCAGCAGCGGGCTCCTGGGCAGATATAGCTCAGCTGCAGCTCTCTGCCAGTACTGGGCAAAGAGCAGGAGGTGACAGTGATGCCACCTGAATGACAGGGCCACAAGACACAGTTTTAATCTTCTGATGAAATGTTTTGTTTCTGAACCCACCAAACCAAACACAGTTCTTGGCCAGGCAGGAGAGGAAGATCTTTCTTTGTAATCATCAGTTCAGAGCTCGTCAAAGCTCAGCGCTGATCACTTCTGCAAACATCCCCAAGCAAAGGCTGCCAAAGGAGCCCTTCCTCCCCACCTCCTTCCCACCACCCAGCCCTCCCCACCTCTTCTTTCAAGCTGATGTTCACCCCAGTCAGCACCAAATCCCTGGTGGGGTTCTTCACCCCTCACCCAGCTGGTTCCCACCCCTCACACAAGGGTTAGCCATTGCCCAGATGAGCCCATTCAGCAGCCAGCAGTATTTCCTGGGAAATTCCTCCAGTTCAGAGAACCTGAGGGAAAACAGCCCAGAGCTCCCGCAGCCACAATAAGTCATTGCCAAGTGTCAGCACCCATCGGCCCGATGACATTTCTGCTGCTGAGGGTGACAACATTTGACCTCAAGGGTAGAAAATGCCTTGGCAGCCTCAGGGTCTGGTCTGTCCCTCCTGGAGGCAGCACCCAGCACAGAGTGGGCTGAGGCCAGACCCACCCAGCACTGGAATACCCTGATTCCATCCCCATCCGCCCACTGCCTCAGCCCAGAGCTCTGGCTGCAGTTTGCATTCTCAATTCCAAACTTACAGAAGCAAAAAAAAAAAAAAAAAAAAAAGCAAACCTCCAAATAAGCAGCTCAATTCAGAACAGGACAAAGCCAAAGCCCTGGACCCAAATACTTGGCGAGTTTTGGGAAGAAGTTTTGGAATGAGCATCTGGATCTGGGTCCAATACACACAGCTGTCATTGACCGTGCCATGAGTCCTGCCAAAACCCAGGGCTGACCCCTCCTGCCCCCAACAGGGCTCAGACCCAGCAATCCCAGTGGAGAACTCAACCCTGGAGATATCCTGGGTTAGCTGATCCATGTGGAGCACCCCATCCTTCCCAAAGAACCCAGCACCCCATGGCGGCATCTGTCCAGCAGGAGGGCACCAAGACTGGTGGTCCCAAGGAATGCTCTCTGGCCATGCCAGCTCTGGAAGCAGATCCCTCCCATACTCCTGGAGTGGGCAGGACCCAGGGACGGGCATTTCCCACAGCCCCTGCCAACAGACCTGCCAGTTCCCACCCCTGCCCAACTCTGCTCCCAACGGGAATTCCATGGGCCCAATCCCAGCAGCGACTGCAGCTCCGTGTGCCCCAAGCCATGAGCAGAAACACCAATCTCCCACCTGTGCCATGGATCCTGCCCCAGGGACGGGTCTGGCGGAGGGCAGCAGGAGCAGGGCCGTGGCTGAGCTTACCCCTGCCCGCAGCGGGGCTCAGCTGGTACCAGAGCATGGCTGGGCACCGACTGCGGCCACGCCGGAGCCTGGTGACACCCGGCGTGACCACGGCCACCCCACCAGGCCGGGAGCAGCCGGGAGCAGGCAGGGCCCAGGGCTGGAGCAGGATGCTCTGTGCAGGAGTGGGCTCAGCCACCCATCACCGTGGTGGAAATGCGGAGTCAGAGCACGACATTTCCTTCCCTCCGCCGTCTCCCCCACGCACGGGCTGGCAGAGGGCCAGGGCCCCAAACCTCCTCCTCTCCTCTCCGGGAGCCAGATCCCAGGCTCTGCCTGCTGTGGCAAATCCTGCATCCCCCCACAGCCCCTCCAACAGGGAGAAGCCCCCTAGAGCAGGGGGATGTTTGACCAGCCCAGGCTGAGCCCTCCTCATGTAGAAGTGCTGTCACAGAAAACGTTTCCAAGTGTCCTGTCCCAGAGGGAGCCAGCAGCCAGCTTCCTCCTCTTCCCGCCCTTCCCATGGACGTGCTTTCCCAGGGAAGAGCAGGAAAGGCCGGGCAGGCAAACACTCCTGCCGTGGGGCATGGCCGGACGCTGGGCACAGGGTCACCCATTCCAGCCGTGTTCCCAGCCCTCCCTGTCACCTCTCAGGAGCCTGACTGTCGGGCAGGGTGATGGGACCTGAGCCCAGCACACATCCCTGGCTCAGCTTCCACTGGGAATCCAGCCTGAGCCCAGGGATTGCTGCCCAGAGACCCTCCACCCTCCACCCAGCTCAGCCTGAGCCCCAGGCAGCAGCGACAGAGACAGGTTCCCAACATCTCCACATGCCAGGATTCTCTGATGTCTAATGTAGGCCCATCAAGCGCTACACCCACCCTCAGCAGGGCACAAAGAGGGTCTCCTTGCCTCCACTGGTCAGAAAACAATTTCCAGGAGCTTATAGCAACTCAATATCTTTGAGATGTGTGGTTTAAATGGTGCAGAAATTTTCCCACTCCAGTTACATAGCAGGAGGAGCAGGCACATGCATCCCTGAGAAACAAGGGAATAAAATCCCACCAGGTTCCTGACTGCAAGCAGGGAATGTAGACCAGCAGCCCCATTATGTTTTGTGCTCCAGAGGAAGCTCTCCATGGGAGATGAGCCCTCAGGAAATGCCTGAACAACCCCATGGGGGAAACCAGCACCAACACCTTCAGTGGGAAAAGCTGCCAATGGTGCACAATCCTATGAGCCACCAGAGAATCCTCCCTCAGCAAAGCCTCTGCTCTGGTCCAGCAGCTGTTGAGGTTGGATGGTGTTTCCCAAGGAAAAGGTTTCCACAGTAGCTCTCCGATGCCCTGCACCCAGCAAGGGGCAGAGACTGTAACCCAAGGGCCACTGTGGTCCATCAGAAATGCCCTGAGCAGGTCCAGCCTCCCCACCCAGGGAATCCTGACCCCCCAACACCCCCAGGAAGGGGTGGAAATCAAAAATGAAGGAAGAGAAGATGGTCCCATTGTTCCAGAGGAAAAGGATGAAAACCAACACTGAAGTGGGAAAAAAAGGACAAAGTTCCCCAATCCCCTTCTCGCAGCCACTGCACTGTGGCATTTCCCTGGGGCAATCACTGGTGACTGCAGCAGGAATGGCTCCTGGCTACGTGGTGTCTGGAGCCTGATCACTCTCTCTCAAGTGCTTTTGGGGCTCCATCCACCCCACCCTGGCCTGGAACAGGCGTGGACAGGGAAAAGCCCAGGACATTCCATAAAAGCTCTAAAATAAGCAACCTGGAACACTGGAGGCCAGCAGAATTACAGGCAGGAAAGCCACTTCCCAGAACCCCAGCTCTGCACTTTCACTTTAACAATCAAAACTGACAAGAAGTCCCAGGCCAGGCTCTCAGCTTCCCACAGCAAGGTTCCAAATCCCCATAAAACGTCCCACACAGCCAATTAGTGTGTGATGAGAAAACCCCGCCACAAAATCGCTCGCATGTTACCTCATGGAAAGCTGGAAGCAGCTGCCTGGCACTGCGGGGGAGGCTTCAACCCCAGCACCAAGGGGAGAAAATTGCTCTTTTTTTCTTTCGTGTTGGTGTGATTTCTTTCCATCCTGCCTGAAAGTAAAACTGCCTACAACAGGGACTTTCCCTCCCGGCTATGAGCAGAAGTTTCTTGCCTGCTTTTTACAGGAATGACAGAAAGTCCCAATGCCTCTCCTGAAGCAGGGGCATGTGCCTTCACTGCTTGAGAACATGGGGAGCTGAAGCAGGTGTCCCATGGGAAAGGTGTATCCTGCTCATGCCAAAGGTAGCAGGGACAGAGGGACAGAGTCTGCCTGGAGAAATCAGAGCTGCCTTCCTGAACAGGGCATTTCTCCCACAGCAGCCAAGGGCCAATCCCAGACCATCCCAGGGGGCTTTGGAGGAAGCCCCCACGGTGCCTTCCTGGCACTGGGCACAGCTGGAACTCACTGCCCACCCAGCTGGGCTCTTGGGGCAGGAGGCACACAGAGCTCCACACAGCCAGGGCACCTCCTGCTTCCAGCTGCCAGCTCCACTCAGCAGAGATTTTGGAGCTGCCAGCACAGACATGGACAGGGCACATGGACAGGAATGAGGAATGCTCTTGGATGTTCTCCCAGACACGGAGCATTTCCATAATTAACCTTCACACAGTAAATAGGTCTCACAAGCTTTGGGAACTGTTCCTTGCTATGGCACCAATCAGGAATTGCTCAAATGCCTCCTTCACCTCCAGCCCTGAAATGTCTGCTCCAAGGGTATCGCTCTCTGGGGATGCCACCTGGCAGGGGGGATGGCAGCAGAGCCCTCTGCCACGCTGCTCCTGTCCCAGGCAGCTGCTGGGAACATGAACACGAGGGACATCCAGGGGTAAAAACGATCCTAGAGGTCACACAGGAATTGCTGGATGGTGTCTGCGAGTACCGGCTGGGACAACCCAAACAGGAACCCCTCTGCCCACCACGGGGCAGGGAGACTGTAGCTGTTGGGTGTCTGGATCAGATCTGGATCATAATCCACGCAGGCTGGGCACAGAGACCCCCCAACAGCACCATCAGAGCCCCCAGAGCACTCCCCCACCTTATCTCTGCCCACTCATCCCTCCGCTGGGCTCCACGGCCGTGCGTGACCACCCTTATCAGCTGAATGTGGTAGCTCTCATTTCCTTCCCTCAAACGAACCCAACAGCAGCCTCAGGTCTGGTTTATTATGTTCTAAAACCTTAACCAGCCCTTCACACTCACAGTGTGCAGAGCTTTGTGCTGCACAAGGCAGGAACGCGGCCGCCAGGAAACCAAGGTGACGCTGCAGACCCGTCCCCCCAAAAGGAGGCACCTGGGAGAGGGGCCCCACCTGCTCAGAGAACACCTCTGCTTCCACAAACATCACTCAGAACAACCTAAATTCAGGTCTGCAGCCAGTGCTGTCTGCAATAAGGATGAGAAGGAAGCACTGAAGCAGACATATTAGCCACCAAAAAATGACACATAGGATTATGGAATGATGGAATGGTTTAGGCTGGGAAAGCCGTTTCAAAACATCGAGTCCAGCACTGCCAAGGCCACCACTCATCCAAGTCCCTTCTTCACACCAAAACATCTTCACAGACCCCACAGGGCAGGGTTGAACAGGGCACAGCCACGCTCAGGGACATGGGATGCACCAGAAGCACTGAGTGCTCTGGGACATGCCACCTCAAGGACACTGGCAACAGGACATGCTGGGTGGCAGAGACCAAGTCAGAGTTCCTGGCACTGCTGTGATGGCTACAGGAGTGTCCTACAGCACATTACTGCTCTCCCAGGCAATTCCTCAGAGTCCTGCAGCCCCTTTGACCTACAGGACACCTCCTCCCAGCAGCTCCAGAGCTCTGTGGCAGCTCGGGGGTTGCCCATCCCACTGCTCGGGCTGCAGCTGCAGAGCAGATGTCTGGGGGGAAGAAGGGATGGAAAAAGAGAGGAACATAAACAAAGGGCCAGGAAGGTGAGGACCCTGATCCGTCCTTGCCTACTCCACCTGCATTTCTGCAGCTGCTCTGACCTCAGAGGAACAACAGAGAGGGCAGGACTGTCCCCTGGGCTGGGAGCACACAGCAGCAGTCCCCCATGTCTGAGGGCAAGCCCAGCATGGAGGGAACCTGGGGTTCAATCTCTGAAAAGGCAATGGTAAAGCAAGCTCAGAGCAGAGTCTTTGGCTCCAGCCCACCCTGAGCACCACCCCAAGAAGTTCTATCAGTGCCAGCACAACCACCTCTGTTGGATCTAGGCTTGGGGTGAAGTTTCTTCCTTCTCTTTGGTCTTTGCTGAAGCCAGAAAAAAAAAATCCAGAAGAGAATCCCAGAACAGTTTGGGTTGGAAGGGATCTTAGAGATCATCTTCTGGCCCTCTGGCATGGGCAGAAGCCTTCTACAACCCCAGCCTTGCTCCAAGCCCTGTCCAACCTGGCCTAGAACACTTGGAGGCATGAGGCATCCACAAGGAGCCAGATGAAAACAGCTACTCGGACGCTGAAGAACAGGAATCCGTCTTGCCCATCCTGTAGTCCACCCTTTCTAAAATTGCACCATTTTCCTGTTGACCATCCCGTGGATCTCACACGCACTTTGTTTGGACAGGCGGACGCCGTCGCTCTGAGGGCAGCCAGCGGTGCCAGAGTTCAGCATCCATCACCCACCACAGGTACCAGCCAGGCTGCACCTCCCGATGAGGAGCCATCACATCTCACTTTTCTTTACATGCACAACAGCAAAAGTCCCATTTTCACCACCTGGAAGAGCGTTAAACCCAGCATGAACTGAGGTCAACGTCTGGAGTGCTGCACGAGACCCAACACCAGCCACCACCAAAGGCCAAGGAAGGCCAAGTCAAAGGAAAACACCAACAGTTCTACTAAAAAAACAGAACCAGCAGCAGCTCTGGCTCTGCAGGGAGCTCTCAGCTCTGATCACCCATTGGAGCATTTGTATCTCCCATGGATGTGACCTGCTGCAGCTGCTCTCCTGCTTCCCACGCCGAGGAACAACCCCTAGCTCCTACTGCTAAATCCAGGCACAAAAGAACAGTTACTTCCTTAATACACGAGGGAATGCCCTCCTACTTTTATGCATTTATTTAGCATAAACACGTGTGTTACCAGAGGAACCCATGGAGCAGAATTCCCTTGTGGTCTTGCTGCAGCTTTTTCCATGTCGTACAGAATCACAAACCCACCCTGTTCCTGGCTGAAGAATGCTCAGGCTCCAGCAGCTTTGGTGGGAGCCCTACATGTCCCCAGGGACAGGGAGCCCAAACCTCAGCTGTCACACCCAGCCAGTGGCCACTGCCACAACTCTGGCATGGGCACGAGCCCTTGCAGGAAGGAACAGGCACTGAATTCCCAGCAGAGGCATGAATGGTTACTTCAGGGCTCTCTTCTTCCCCTTTGCAATACAAAAATAAGCCCAAATCAAGTATTTCCCAGCTCAGCACAAGATCCTTCCTCCTTCCCCACCAGACTCAGCTTTGGTTTATCGACTAGTCCCTGCTGCCCAGGGGAATTACAGGCCCTGCATGTGCTCCTTGCTAAACTCCTGAAATCCCACCCCACATCAGAAAGATCTACAAAATTCAGGAGTTTAACCCCAAGGAGTCCTGGATGTGCAGCCGAGCACAAGGCCCTCCCCAGCCCGCGGGGGTGCAGGCTCAGAACCCCTGTCTATGCAGGGACCCCTCCAGGCACCCCCACACATCATAACCCAAACTCCAAGCTTCAATATGCAGCCAAGGGACATTTCTCAGAGGGACACAGGTCTGTGTGCCCAGGGGAAGGACTGTCACCAGCTCACAGGTCTCTCCCATCAGGACCCCCTTCTGCTGCACTCCACACCCGCCGACACCGCTTGGGGCACTTCCACCTCCACCCCGCAGCTCCAAACCTCGCTCCTTTCTCATTCCTCCTCTCCTCCTTCTGAAAACTGGTTTTAAATCAGTGATTTGGTGTCAGCAGCTGATGCCACATCCCAGGCACCAGCACCAGCACCCCTGGCCATGCCGGCTGCCGCCCTCACCGCCTGCCAGGGCCGGGGGACCGGGCTCGCACAGAAGGAATTTGGCTCAGGAAACAATCGGAGATCAGAAGGAGCTGGCACGCAGCGCTCTCACCGGCTTGGCTGACTCTGGCAGAAATAAACCCAAATGTTTCCAGGGCTGCAGGTCTCTCCTGCCTGCTGCACTCCAGTGGGGAGCAGAGCGGGGAAGGAGAAGCTCCTCGAGTGTGACTGAGGCCAGCCCGTGCTCTGTCACTGCCACCGCCCCTCTCATCCCTGCCCCGCTCAGCCGCATCCCCGGTCCCAGCAGGGCACAGGGCTCCTGCACGCCCCGCTGCAGCCCCGCTCCGGACACGGGAAAAAAGGTGAAGGAAAATCTGGTTTTCGAGAAAAGATTAAAAAAAACCAACCAAAACAACGATTTAATAACAACGCAAGCGGCACCTCTGAACCCTGCCTTCGCCCCGCTGTGTAAAAGCCAGAGCTTTTACAAACCGCCCTGCTGCACAGGAAAAGCTGCTTCCAAGAAATCTCTAACAAGAAAAAAGGTCATTTTAGAGCCTTTCCCACCTCCCCCGAGAGCGTTTGCTGGCTGGAGCCTCCCAATCCAAACACAGAGCCGGGACACGAGCAGACTCACCATGGCAGGAGCTGTTAATCCCGGCTTTGTTCATTGGAACCCGTGGATTAAATGCGGAAAAAAATAACAGCATGACCCCCGGCCTCCTTCACGCCCTCCTCGGCCACCCAGCAATGTCCACCGGCGGCAAGAGACCTTCGCACGGGCACTCCATGGCAGAGCCGCAGTTTTTCCCGGCAGGGCTGTGCCGAGCCGAGCCGACGTGTCCCCGCCGGCCCGGCAAACAGGACATCCCGGCCCCGCAGGGCTGAGCGCCACGGCGGGGGTGGGAGCTGCGGGGAGGGCTCCATCCGGTCCCGCTCCCAGCCCCGCTGTCCTGCCCTGCTCGGCACCGTCCCGCCCTGCTCGGCACCCCGGTGCCGCCAGGTGAGCCGCAGCTTTCCAGCCCAACCCGAGAAATAAAGGGTTAAGGGCAACGCGTCCCGCAGCGCGGCTCCAGGCGCTGGGAGCGGGGCCGGGGGGGAGTCTGACGCTGTCTGGCAGGACACCGGGATGGAGGAGAGGGATGGACACCCCAAAATCCCTCTCATCATCAGACATCAGCCACGTAAACCACTGGCCGCGAGCCTCAGCTGAGGCTCCTCTCGGAGCAGGACAGCAGGAGCTGCCAGCAGGTTCTGTGTGCGAGGGATGGGGAAAGTGACAGCCAAGGCTGGGCTGTTGTAAATGTCCCAGTCCCTCAAGATACCAAAGGGGACTAAAAGCTCAAAAAGATGGTTCAGGGACAAGAACAGCAGTGCCTGCAATCTGAGATATCCAGATTAAATCACCCAATTCCCTACGAATTTCCAGTTTGTGCTGAGCCCAGTGTGCTCCACCTGCCCTGGGAATGTTTCTTCCCCGTGCAGCAGGAGTCAGCTCACCTCTCAGCCCAAAGCAGAGGGGTCAGCACAGTCCAAGCAAGATGCTGTTGACACAGGATTAGTCTCCACAATGAAAACCACATTCCCTGTGCCTGCACTTCCCAAACCAGAGCTTTGGCACAAATAATTCCCAAAATAAGCTGAGCATCATCTCACCTTGCTTCTGATTCCTGGTGAGAAACACCATAGGTCTCTCATCCCTATCCATTGGAAAATATCCCACCCATCCTCAGCTCACAGCTGGCAGGTCAGACCCTGCAGACCCAGGGGGGGACCCCAGACTGTCAGACCTTGCTGTCCTGACAGGCTGTGACAATGATGGAAGCTCAGGTAACATCCCCAATATCATCCCAAAAACATGGGGGTGGTGAAACCTGCAGACAAGGGTGGAAACACAGCAGGGACATCAGGTTTAGAGAGGTCACTGAGTCAAACAGGAGCACATGGTCTACCTCTTTCTTCATCTCCCAAGTGGAAGGAGATGATGTTGAAACTCAAGGCTTTCTGTTCTTTATGGAGCTAACAGGAGATGCCAGGACAGCAGGGCAATGGCATTTTGAAGAAGTCTTAAAGGATGTCACAGTTTTCCAAAGAGACAAAGGAACATTTCAAAAAAATACAGAAGTCCTCTTGCCAGGAATGTGGGGAATGTCAGGGAATATTATAAAACAGGATGAAAAAACTGGCCTCAAGCAATATTAGAGACTCTTGTCTGACAGTCAAGATGCTGAATCCCAGTGGAAGACCAATCATGGGAATGGCAGAGTCAGCTTACATGGTCCCACCCATCTGCCTCCCACCAGAGAATCCAGCACAGCCAGGTCTGCCTGTGCCCCTTCCCACAGCCAAGCCCATCCTGCACCAAAATGGGGCTCTTTACATAAAAAACAGCATTTCTGAGGAGCCAAGGCAAGCAAAGCCTTGTGGGACACAGAGGAGAGCCATGGATCGGGAGGGATCCAAGGATGCACAAAGGGATCTGGGCTGCTCCATGGCTAAAAGGCTGTCCCAAATCCAAGCTCTTTGCTGTAAGCCAGGTGGAACGCTTCCCAGACATGGTTCAAACATTTCTTCTTCAATTTGATTAATTAACCAAGCACTTCCCAGCTTTCTGAGGGATTTACAGGCACAGGAGCTCACACCCCTGGCTCAGCTATTCCGGCTCACGGGAAGTTATGACGCCGAGCACACCGGAGCCAGAGTGGTGGCTGCTGACAGCAGGGTCAGGAGCAGAGGAACAGCTCCCAGGGTCAGGAGAAGGAGAAGCCCAGGGGTCAGCAGGCAGCAGGAAGCCCCAATCCCACACATCAGCCGCTTGCATTAGGAAGCAGAGGCCAGTTACTGGCAGAGCAGTGCCTTTGGCAGGAACGGGCATGTTTGTTCCAGTTTCCCTTCCATGTGAAAGCCCCTCTGTAAGGAAAAGATTTGTCACAGCAAGGCCCACTTGGGGTTTTTTATCTGGGCCCAAGTGCTCAACAGCCTTGCTGGTGCTCACAGCCGGGCATGGTGAGGATGGGGCTGCTCGTGGGTGACAGATCCCCTCCTGAGGGTGGGCTGATGCCAGGGCTGGCAAAGGCTCCAGCCTGTTCAGAGCTTCCCCAGGTGATACTAAGAACACTTTGCCCTCAAGACAGTCATTCTGGAATAGCCACTGCATTCACACAGGGAGGAACCTCCCCAGCCAAACCCCCACCACAGCAGCTGTGCATGGCAGGAGAGCCATCCCCAGCAGCCAGGGCTGTGTCCTTCAGAACAGCACTCTAAAATGCTCATCTTTCCCCAAGCAAATGTTCCTTTCCAGTCCCAGCAGCGTGCAGCAGTGGCCCCACTGGTGTTTCTGAGGAAGACTGCTGCTGGCTGAATAGTTTGTGGTCAATCAATCAGCATACACCCTTCTAGAACTTTATATATCTAATTTTATGACTAATTTTTGACTCACATGCAAGTTTTCAGAAGGGACCCAAAGCCCCAGCACACCTCAGCATCTTCAGGGACGAGTGGCACCTGCCCCCAGCCCCATTCAGGACAGCTCGTGCCTTGATTTGCCCAAAATCTCAGTCCCAGTGCCTGGACCCGTGGCTGCTCACCCAGCACTGCCTCACTGAGCCACAGCCACGTACACACAGCCAGCCACGCTCCGCTGCCCTGCCTGGCACGTGACAGGTGACACTGACCCGTGACCGCCACGCACAAGGACTCGCTGCTCTTCCCGCCGGCTGCTCACCGAGTGTTTCATTCAATGTTTCCATCCCACCTGCCCACAGGACTGGGGAGTGTCACAAGGTCCCTGCAGGCTGAGAGCACCAAGCAGGGCTGCAGGAGCTGATCTTTGCTCTCCTTGGTCTCCAGAGCATTCCCAGAGAGAGAGGTGGGATATGGCATCTCCTCCCCGCATCCACTGCAAAACACCCCAGTGCCCATCCCCTCCCAGGAGCTCAGCAGAGCTGGAGATGAGCTGAAGGGGAGCAGTGCTGGAAAAACAGGGAAAGCACTGACAAAGCCACCAGTGCATCACTCCATGTCATGATGGGCTGAGCAGCCTGGCCAAGAAACTCAAATGCTCAGTAATCCATGGAACCCAGTCTTACACAACATCCCCCATGCTGCCAGGAGCCCTTCATGGCTCAGGCCCTGCTCAAGGAGCAGCATGAACCACCTGAGAGCAGGTAAATCCCAGGTGAAGCAGCTGGGCAGGTGACTGGCTCTGCCAGCACAGCCAGAGAACAGCCCAAGAACAGCCAAGATCTCTGTGGGCTCGGGCAGTAAGGAGAGACTGGGATCTCCGAGGATTGGAGTTTCATCCAGAGCCAGCACCAAGCACTCAGGGGGGATGTGGCCCGGCCAAGACAGATGTTCTTAACTCACAAAGTTTCCTCAGAGACCACTGATAAAATATCAGAGAACCTTATCAAACACCAGCCATTGAGATTCCCGACCTTGCTATCTCTGCCTTCTCCATCCACTGCGGCCAAAGAAACAGAGACACAAGACTCAGGCTCCTTCCCCAGGACCCTGCCTGGGGGACCCCAGCCCAACCCTCAAAGCAAAAACTGACACCCAAAGCAGGGAGGGAGCAGGGGCTGAGGTGGGGGCAGCCACAGCACAGCAGAGTGAGTTTGCTTTGCTGAGAAGGGCAGGAAGGAAAAGCGTCAAACTACGAGCTCAGCCAAGGGTCCAGCACTGCTTCCTGCCACGGTTCTACAGAGAACTTCATTAATGAGCCCACAGCTGCAGCTCCCCAGCCTCTAACAGTGTTCACAGAAACAAAAAATTAATTGAAAAACAATCCCTGCTGCTTGAGCAGGTGGGAAGGGCCGTGGAGAGCAGAAGAGAGGCACCCTCGGAGTGTGGCTGCAGCGCGGCGGCCATGGGAGCTCCAGGGACAGCGTGAGCCCCACCAGGGCTTCCTCAGTGGGAGGAAGAGCTTTGGGCACACCCAGCTCCTCTCAAAGCAGGCTCTGCTTGGGGAAGGATGATCCACCCAAAACTCACCAGGTCCCAGCCTGCTCCTGCTGCACCTCCCAGGATCCTGCAGTACCCAGAGCTGGCTGGAGCTGCAGCTGCCAGACACTGACCCAAGGACAGGCTGGCAGCAGCCCCATGCCCTGGGGGAACATGAGACACAGAACTGCAGCTCACCAACCGACTGTGACTGTTATCACTTCAATCCCACACCACCACAGGGATCATGGAATCATTGACTCTTGGAACTAAAGGATGGTTTAGTTTGGAAGGGATCTTTCAACTCATCCAGTTCCGACCCCTGCTATGGGCAGGGACACCTCCCACCAGACCAGGTTACTCCAAACCACATCCAGTCTGGCCTTGAACACTTCCAGGAATGGGGCAACCACAGCTTCTCCTCTGGGCAACCTGTGCCAGGGCCTCACAGGAAAAAATTTCTTCCCAGTGCCTCAGCAGCACCTGAGGGTCACCTCTGAACCCTCTCTTTGTATTTAAACACTTTAAAAAAAAAAAATTAAAAATGTGTGCTGCTTCTTTTGTGCTGGGAACTCTCCTCACCACACCAACCAGCACCACCTCATTTTATTTACCCCCTCTTCCCTGCTTCCTGCCATGCACACACCATCCATCAGAGCAGTGCCACCCCCGTGCCTGGCCCAGCACACAACGAGCCCAGTTTGCAGGTGATGTCTGCAGCCAGCCAAGCCAGCACCCTGCCAGCTCTCTGCCTTTAACCTGAGGCAGCCCCAGGTGCTTTCAGAGGCTGCCTAGAGAGCACCAGTGCTCCCAGTCCAGCCACTGGGACCACCGCTCCTGCTGCGGAGCGGAGCGACACCGCAGCGCTGCCGGGGCCAGCAGCCAAGGCCAAACAATGGGAGCCATTTACAGGGCAGGAAGCTGCATCTGCTGGATGAAACGCTATCTTCAAACAAGACGTGTTTGGATAACTCCAGTTTCATAACTCGCCTCTTCCGATGTTAGGAAATCACGGTAATAAAAAGAAAACAAAATGGGGCAGAAGAAGTTTGGCAGGGGGAACGTCGGGGAGCAGCTCGAGCCTGGGGGAGCCCAGCCTGTGGCATCGGGGTCCGGCTGCAGCCCCTGCCCCAGGATCTGGTCTGATCAAACATCCTCGGGGAAAGAGTTAAATCTGCACTACCGACCCCAGGGGCACAGGGAACGACCCCAGGGGCACAGGGAACGTTGCTGATCTGGGGCATTACCACCTTGGCTTGTTGGACTTTTCAGTGGCAATCAAAGCCATCCTGGGGGAGGGAAGACAGCCACACCAAGCACAGGATATGGGGTTCAGCAGCTCTTATCTTCATCATCTTAAAGATAATGGAAGGGATGGCTTGAAAGCAGCCTCAACATCCCGTGGATGCCAGTTCAGCCTCAGCACAGTGGCAGCAGCACTGCCAGGGCTCATGAGGGACCCTGCAGGACCCTGCTCCTTGCCCTGCTGTGACAGCCAGCCCAGCCAGCGCCTCCACAGCTGCCACCTCCACAATTCGGGACAAGGAGCCAAGAGCTGAGGTCACCCAGCTCGGCTGTGGACCCTCCCCAGCACCCACCTCCTCTCCCCACCCTCCCCAGGCCAAATATAAATTTGCTTACAGGAAATGCCTTAAAGAAAAGGCACCTCCCTGCGTCCCGAAGAATGCCCAGAAAATAAACTGTCTCTGCACATGAAGGAAATGGCTTTTTTTTTTAAATCACATTGCAAAGCAGCTTTAACCCCTTCAGTCCCTGCTGTAAATCCAGCCCCTGTGTGCCTCAGGGAATCTCAAGGTCTGGACTCTGGATTGGTGATGTGAGGAGAGCCTATCTGTGGCATCACCAGAACCTGAAAAAAATGCCACAAAATCCAGAATCCAAACACAAACTCTGTGTCTGGCAAGGAAAGCATGGGACCCCTGAAAGGGGCTCATAGCTGGGGACCCACTCTTGACTTCACAAAAGTTCTGGCTCCATTCCCAGAGCCACTGGGCAGAAGGGGAACTTGCACAGCTGCTGGCATTGCTGGAGGTCCTGCACTGCAGCCAGGGGGGGCAGGGGGCTGCACCTGTGCCCCCCTCCCCACCCAGACCCTTCCCACAAGGGCCCTCAGTGGGGTGTGTCAGTCACCCCTCTCCCTCGGGGGCTGTGCTGGGATCTCCAGCAGATGGAAATGTGGCTCCTGAGCTTCCTGTGCAGGGCAGGGATGGGGTACCCCGGCCCCCTGCAGCCCCCCCAGCCCTGCACTGCAGCTGCTCCAGCCCAGCAGGGACACACGTGGAGGCTTAGGAAGCACAAATGCTGCCTTCACACCAACGTCCTGACACAAGGCACAAGAAAGCAAAAAGAGAAGAAATACAGGAAATCCAGGACGTGGAGAAGCAGCTGCCTCCAACAGTCAGTCAAGGACAGAGCAAAGCCAAGAGCCCCGTGTGGAGAGCAGAGAGCTCACTCTCCTGGGCCCTCCACCACGGGACAGCACAATAAATAAGACAATAAATAAGCTCAGTGCCAGGATCTGGCAGTGTTCCCGTGCACTCACAGGTCACAGCCACTGAGAGGGCGATTCCATTCTCTCTGTACAGCAGAGGACACCAAAGCAGGAGCAAGGCCAAGGGCACAGCCAAAGCACTGCCTGTGTCACCAGCCCCCTGCACATCCCCTTTATAACCAGCCTCAGAGGCACTGGGTGGTTTGATCCAGGTCAGCTGCTGCTGCAGAGCGCCTGCAGTGCCTGCTGTGGTTTGGAATTTCTCGGCGCAGCAGCGGCGCTGGAGGAGCTGTGTGAGGTGTGAGGCCAGGCGTGGGAAAGGGAAATGTGGGGTCAGCTGCCACTTGGCTGGGAAGCAAATGTCTGTCCAGAGCAGCAGGCAAGGCTCAGGGTTCAGCAGATCACCTGCCTGGAGAAGAGAGGCAATTTCTGCCTTGTCCCTGATTTTGCACTTCAGTGTATGTCCATTATTTTTAGCTGGGGGGAGAACCACTGCTTCCTACATCCTTGCTGCTCCCAAGAAAGCAGCACCACAGCTCCCAGGGCTACATACCAGGAGAAATCACACAGCCAGAGCCCATGTGTGTCCCCAGTGTGGGTGTCTCCAGGAGGCTCTCACCATGCAACAGCTATCCTGGGATTTGCTCAGGAAGGTGTCTGGAGGTCATGGGGCAACCCTCTGCCTGGGAAAACAGAGCTGGAGCACCAGCCCTGGCTGCCCAGACATCCTGCTCTTGCCCAATGACACTGATGAAATGAGGTCAAGTGCCCTCTGCGTCACTGCTGCGGGCACTGCCCCACAGCCTTGTGACACCTCTGCCCAGCCCTGCCCAGGGTCAGTTCCAGTTTCAGCAGCACAGGGAACTGGCCAGCACCCAACCCTCTGAAACCCAGCAGAGCAAACCTCCACCTGCAGCCTCAGGACCACCCCTGCCCCCAGCATGGCCCACTGCCCCAGCCCAGCCTTCAGCACTGCCAGCACAGCCTCGTCCTCTTCACTCCTTTTCATTTTTTTTTTCCTTTTTCCTTTAAATGCCAGCTTTCTTGTCCTCTCCACCTGCACTTGCAGGGCAGGAAATCCCCCAGCTCACCCAGGCTGGGGCACACAGGACCTCTCAGGTTCAGCACCAGGACACCCTGGGAGAAGCCACCAGCTCCTGCTCTCACTTAAGCAACGGGACCAAGCCTTGGCTGCAGCACCCATGGAAATCCAGATGTTTATCCCAGGACCACGCCACAAGCCAGGTGTTCCAGGACTTTTCCTGACCACCCCACCAGCCTCAGCTCCCCTGTAGACCCGCAGGCTTTGACACTGCACCCCTGCTGGGATTCCATGTGCCTCCAGTGCGGTGCAATGGGATAAGAATGGCTGAGCCCCTGGGGAAGGTCCCCTGAGCTGTTAGAGCTGTTCCCAGCACCAGCCGTTAACGTTTACTCTGCCAGTAACTGGCACAGGGTGACAAGTGCCCTGTGGTGATAAGGGCTGTGCAAACAGCCAGGCCAGCACCCACGTGGCATGGGGACATGTCAATGATTAACCCAGCAGCTGCAGGGGACAGCAGCAGGCTGGGGACACGGCCACCCATGGGTGTCACAGAACCCAGAGGCAGGGGACAAATGGGGACCCACTAGGAGCCACATCCCGTTGGATCCGGGTCACACCTGCATCATCAGGCAGAGGGTGACAAGCCTGGAATGGGGCAGAGTGAGGCCAGCACAGCTCCACACTGAGAACCATCTTCCTGTAGAACATGCAGGTAAATAACACACCCAGGGAATCAGAAGGCAAACATAACAAAAATCGAGAAGCCATCACCTTCTGGCACCAAAAAAGCGTCCTCTTACTGGAAATGTAGGGACAGACCCTGTCTCTTTAAATCCCCACGCCCAGCCCCGCGGCCTAGAAAGGCTCACATGTTGCCGAGGTGCCTCTCCAAATGGCAGGAACCAAAGGGCCATAGCAGCTCAATCATTAACCTGCAGAGACCCCCGGCCTCGCTGGAATGTGCCGCCGGTCCCCTCCGGAGCTCTGCTCCAAGGTTCACAGGAGCTCCTCTGCCCTGGCCACCAGCCCCTGGAGGCCCCGGCCACTCTCCAGCTCAGCTTTCCTCCAGTGCTAAATCCCCCTGAACACCTCTGTCACACGTCCCAGCAGGGGTGGAACACCATGTGCAAGAAGGGAAGTTGAGAAATAAGAAACTCCAAGTTCAGGGAGACATTCCCATGCTCACTAAACCTGTGACGTGGTTTGGGGAGCTGTTACTCCCCGTGGCTCCTCTTGCCTTGGAGAACCATTGCTGCTGCAGCAGGACCAGCATGGGCACGGTGTGGGATGGGAAGACTGGCAGAGCAACAGCATCTCAGCTTTTACAGCCCCCATGCCACTTCTAAAGCTTTTTAAATGCACAAAAACAGCTCAGCTTTCATCCCTGGGCTCTTGTAATCCTTGTCATCAAATCCAATGGGCAGAAGATGGAGCAACAGCTCTGCTATGGGGCTGGGGGGAGGAAAGGAGATCCCCGTGTTAGGGGATGCTCTGAGCCCAGGCACAGGGCAGGAGTCCCACCACACCACAGGACCCCCCAGCTCCCCATGCATCAGGGCCACAGTGACCACTCCGAAGGCATTCCCTTCCCTGCAGCCTCACAGCCAGAACATTGCCTGAATTTGGGGATTAAACTCCCACAGACACCAAATACAAAAGCCCTTCCAAAGCCACTGAGGGCAAAGGGAAATCCCAAACCCCTGCAACAGGCTTTTCATGGGGTGATCACTTGAAGGAAGGAGACTTCATTCTTCTCTCTACCCTCGGCACCGCCTGCACCCTTCAGTGCCAGCCAACTTCCAGGCTGGTCCTTTTACCCAAAGTCATGCAGCAACCTCAGCCTGCCCTCGGGGAAAGGACGACCTTTCATTCTCCCACTCACTTCAATTGACTTTGAGAACCTTCAAATCTTTTTGAAATTAGTACAAAACTGAAGGGAAGTACTGACGCGCCCTTGGGCACAACCACATTTTGTTCTCTTATGAAACAACCGCTGGCAGCCTGTCCTGTGAACACACACTGGGGTTGGGGCATTGGAGGCGATGCAGACAAGGAATTCTCAACGGAAGCATGATTTATGGCTGGATTTAAGCAGTCAGTCTTTTATCAGAAAAGGATTTCTTGGAGGAAGTGCGAGCACATGGCATGAATGTGAGCTGCTCCTCAGAAGGAGCTTTGATACCTGCTCTGTGCGGGAACTTCATGTTGTGTCACACACGGAAAATACCGACAAGCTCTCAGGGTAAGAGTGGGAGCTGATTTTTCCCCACAAGAATGGAGGGAGACTGATGGGATGTGAGCTGATCCGTGGGCCCTGATCCTATTGGCACATGCGTGCCAAGAGCAGCAAGGGGCGGCTGCACAGCCACCTCCTCAGCTGGGCTTCGGTGAGAGTGCAAACAGAAAAAGGCACAGCCATTGATAACAGTTCACGTATGCAAGTGGAAAAGAGTGTGGATTTCTGCCAAAAATTCACGATATGCACTCCAACACCCAGGGACTGTACAAAGGTCTTTAAGTAGAAGAGGCTCTGCTGCCCTCGGCACACGGAGCGTTTCAGAACACAAACCACAAATCCAAACGCACAAAGAGCTGGTGTTTGAGCTCGGCACATCAAAGAGCCCCTCAGGAAGCAGCCTCTCACCTTGGCAGCACGCTTCCCCAGAGCACTGCTGGGTCACAGTGTGACAAATGACACAGGCACAGCAAATCCACCCGTCCCTACCAACTACAAAGGGCTCCAAAGGAGCCGATCTGCTGCAAACGTGCCCATGGCACTGAAGGCCAGGACACAGAGGCCTGATCTGGAGTCTTCTGACAGATGGCAAATCCATGTTTTCCCAGCCACCACGCTACCTGCACTAATCCCAGGCAGAGGAGGTGAGGAGGAGCCCTGGGAAAACCAAGGAGGCCCAAACCCCACATCCCTCCTGAGCCTTGCCAGCCTCGTGAAGGTGCCAAACCCGAACCTGGCAGCTCCAAAGGCAGCCGCGGATTCTCACCCCACACACTGCCGTGACTCAGCCCAGAATGACAGAGGGGGATCCAGTTACTGCACGAGGCTGTCAGGAGCTGCATACCAGCTCCAGGCTTCTCATCCTCCCCGCCTGCAGCAACAGCCACCTCCTCCAGGCACTGTGTCCATCCCGACAGGGACACCGGTGCCGGAGCACACACATCCCACCTGGCAGAGTCCTGGTGCTGCTGGAGGCAGCGGGGCTGAGCAGCATTCTCTGGAGCCACAGGAGAATCACAGAATCACACAGTTAGAAAACCCGCTGTGACCACCGAGCCCAAGTGTTCCCCCAGCACTGCCAAGGCCACCACTAACCCATGTCCCCAAGTGCCACAGCTACACAGCTGTTAAATCCCTTCAGGGACAGTGACTCCACACTACCCTGAGCAGCCTGTGCCGGGGCTGGACAGTCCTTTCAGAGAAAAAATTGTTCCTAATATCCAACTAAACCTCCCCTGGCACAACTTGAGGCCACTGTATCTCTCTGTCACCTCCTGTCTACTTACTCCGTTACCCACAGAGCTGTAAGTGATTTCAGGAAGGGATTCTGCCACGCTTGTGCAACATTCGGAGCACAGCCCAGCCAAAGACAGCAGATTGCTGGGTGCTTTTTCCCAAAACCCACCTCCTCCTCTGCACTCACTCCCCGCGCCCAGCCGCAGGTTCCCCCTTTACCTTGTGGCTGTGCCCCGTCCAGCCGCGCTCTCGGGGGACCTGTCGAGGGAGGGGGAGGAGAGGGGGGTCTGGAGGAGGATGGAGGGCGCAGGGGGGACCCCGGTGGCCGGGCCGCCGCGGGCAGCGGGCGGGCTCGGCAGTGCCAGCCGGAGCTCCGGCTGTTGTCGGTGTGAGCGCGGCCGCGGCAGGTGNCCCATCCCCGGGATGGCCCCGCGCCCGCAGCCCCCGGCCCTGCGCTGGAGGTGCGGGCGCTCCCCGGGGCCGCATCGGCCGCTGCCGGGGGGAGGAGGGATGCTCCTGGAACCCCTCTGCCATGGATCCAGGCTGGGAGAATTTGGGGTGTTCACCTGGAGAATGCTCCAGGGACACGTTAGAGACCCTTCCAGTGCCTAAAGGGGCTCCAAGAGAGCTTGGGACAAGGGATGGAGGGACAGAACAAAGGGAGCTTCTCACTGAAAAAGAGAAGGGTTAGATGGGATATTGGGGTGAAATTCTTCCCTGTGAGGGTGGGGAGGCCCTGGTACAGGGTGCCCAGAGAAGCTGTGGCTGCTCTATCCCTGGAGGTGTCCAAGGCCAGGTTGGATGGGGCTTGGAGCAACCTCGGACAGTGGAAGGTGTCCCTCCATGGCAGAGGAGAGAATGAAATGAACTTTAAGGTCCCTTCCCACCCAAACCATTCTGTGATTCTGTGCCACATGTGAAACCCAGTGGAAGCCCAAACCCCATCCACGTCCTGCAGTGCCCCTGTGCCCCCCCAGCTCAGCCACCCCCCTCCCTTCACTCCCAGACCAGCAGCAGCAACTGCAGAGCCTGGCCTGGCCTGTGGGACAGGCTGGGGACACCAACAGCTGCCACCTCCCTGCAGGGCTGAGCACCCATGGGGATCCCTCAGGCTGTTCCCCCCATAAAGAGGCACCCCAGGACAATTTCTGGACACACCTGGCTGTCCCCAGCTCTCCCTGTGGTCAGAGCCAGCAGATGGAACAGCTGGGGTGGAAGCACAGCAAGGCATTGAGAGGAGCAGTGGGGCTGCTCGCAGGGACTCGTCCCCAAAAATCCCCTGGCATGCTCTGTAGTCACTAATCCAACAGCACAGAGTGAGGAGGACCTTCTTCATGGCACACACACCTCACAACCTGGCTCTGGACCACATCTCCTGTCACACCAGAGGGGCACAGCCACAGGAGATTTGCAAGAGGGAAAAACAGTGCTTAAAATGGACTTGAAGGATGAAATTTTTGTGAGTAATGAGAGGTGAAAGGGCTGGAGGCCAGGAAGCACCAGCCCAAGCATGGAGGGAGAGGCAGAGGATGAGATGGAGGCAGGCAGTGATCTGGGGTGGGATGACTAGAAAAGCAGAGACACCAGGTATGTTGCAGGGATGCCAGAAACCACCTTTCCTCTGGAAATCACTGCTTGGAGGGATGCCCAAGCTCCCAACACGAGAGAATCAAGTTAAAAAACAGGATTTTTCCCCATTGTTTTCATAGTCTGAGAGGCACATCTCCTTCCTTCCTTCCCAAGCTCCTGACTCTCCTCCCACCAACCTCTGCCCCGCCGCAGCCCCCCTGCCCTGGCTCTCCCCGCGGAGGGAAGGGACTCCAGCACAGGCTGCTCAATGCGGCTCTTGTTGGCTACAAAGTCCTCCCGCAGCTTTGTGCGTGAGAGCCCCTCGCCAGCTGCCCCCGAGGGGCGGGCAGGGGATGGCAGGGGGTGGCAGGAGGTGACAGGGGGTGGCAGGGGGTGACAGCAGGCAGCCGGTGCCCCCCGGGGCCAGCCCCAGCCAAGGCAGATCTGTTGATCCGGGGGGATCACTGAAGGTCATTTGGGCTGAGAGCACCCGCGGGCAGAGGAGGGGTCAGGGCGATCCGGGGGTCAGGACCCAGCCGAGCCTTGACCCCCACAAGTCCCAACCCCGCCGGAGTCCCCGGCTCATGGGGAGGGGACAAAAAGGGACAGAGGGCGAGTAAAGGCTCTGGAAACGATGGGTGCAGAGCCTCGGCGTGCTGACTGACCCCCAAATCCAGCACCCCCGGGACAACGGGATGCTTGTTTCACCCGGGGTGGGGGGGTCCCAGCAAGGTGACGGCCACTGGAAAAGCGCCGGGCTCAGAGGTTTCAGGCATCTTTCCGCTCGTTCCTTGCGTGAAGCAGGAACAAGGGGGGTGTGGAGGCAGAGAGCAGGAAATCTCGCGGAGACGCTGAGCTGGAAAGCGGCGGGGGCAGCGCGGGGCGGGCGCTCCCATGGGGAGCCCGGGGGTCCCGAAGCGCGACCCCCGCACGGCCCCGCGGGACACGGCTCCCTCTGCTGCCCCCGGCAGAGTCACAGCAAGGACACGGCGGAAAGGGACAAAAATCTACTCCGAATCCACGGGGAAAGCACCTTTGCCCCAGCTGGGAGCCCCCCGCAGAAGAGGAACCCACGCAACCCCCCGGACGCAGCCTGCACCAGCACACCACGGCCTTTTCAGTGCTGCTCTTTTCCAACAACCCAAATAAACTGGGGGGAAAAAAGGTTACAGTTTTCTTTCCAGTATATAAATACAAACAGAGCCCAGAAAGGCACCCATAGGCAATGGGGTCTGGGGTATGTGTGTCACACCCAGCTGCCAGGGGACTCCTGCTCTGCTAATGCATTATCCATGGCTCCTATTTTTCCACTGCTGTGGATGGAGAAGAGGACAAACTCGTGTTATTTTCTCATGAAGGGTGCCACCCCCTGGCAGAGCTGGCCCAGCCTGTAATGGCACCCTTGCCCACCTCGGGATGCCCCATTTATCTCTGTCCAGCCACCCTAGTGCAGAACACTTGTTGGCTTTTCTCAATCCCCAGTCCTAAAAGCATCACCCAGGTGCTGCCACTGCAGCCCTTCCAGCCACAGGGTACCCAGCAAGTCCCACAAGGAGCCCCAGGCCCACAGGGCATCGCTAACACCCCTATAAACAGTGAATCTGCAGCACAGAGAGCCCAGAAACCACTTTTGCCCATCCACTTGGAGCTTGCAGGACCACAGGGATGTTTCAGCGCTGGCCTCACACCAGCAGGAAGGGAGCAAACCAGCTCCAGCCAAGAGGAGGAGGAGGATGGCTTCAATGTCCTTCATGAGAGGAAAATCAGGGGAAAGAGGCCGACTGGCACCCCTGAAATGGCAGCTGGAGCCGTGCTGCCAGCTGCACGAACACAGCAGGCGGGATCTCACCAGTGCCGAATTCCCCGGCTTCCAAAGGAGGAGGGCGAGAGGGAGGAAAAGAGAAGCTCAGAGACACACACAACAGCATCATTCATGGAGCTGGGTTTGTGCAACAAGGGTCCTGTGTCTGGCTCGGAGCTCCGGGCAATTAAAACAGCAGCCACAGATCTAGGAGAAACAGCAGGAATTTATCCGAGGAATCCGGATTATGTGGCCACTGCTGAAGCAGAGCAGAAAGCCCCCAGCTCCTGGAAGGCAAAATGCTGGCAAGTGATGAGCAACCAGCTCCATTATCCAACTGTTCCTGCCTCACACACCCGAGTCAGAGCCTCCTCTGGCCACATCGGGGGTGGGGGGATTCCTGCTGCTGCTCCTGCCCCCAGTCCCACCAAGGGGAGGGTGAGGACACCAGCCCCAGCCCACACGTGGGCCTGGCTGCAGGCAGGGGCACGAGGGGCTCGGTGCTGCAGGGCTGCTCAGGGGACACATGGCAAAACAAGTGGTCTGTGGTCCCAAAGATAAGGGTGGAGCTTTGTAAGTCTAAGAATGTGGTTTTCCATTCTGGTCCATCCTTGGAAGCGTGCATGGGGTTACCAGCACATGTGAAAAGAGACAGGATGCTGAGCAATCTTGTGAAAATCTTCCTGGCAGGGCTGGCTCCTGGGAGCAATCAGAGACCCTCCGGGAAACCCCAGAGAGGATCTGTGCTCTTTGCTCTCAAAACAATCTCCTGTCCCCTGCAGGAGATCCTGTCCCCCCGATCCATGGGGCAAACAGCCCCTGGCTACAACTCGCCACATGTGCCAGCTCTGAGCCAGGCAATGCCACTGGCATGAGGTCTGGCAGTGGGAGATCTTCAGAGAACTCCATTTCCCCCTCACCTACAGCAAATTAAGCTTATCTTTTCATCCCTGAGGAATAGCCCCTGTCCACCCAGCGTGTTTTGGGCCATTCCTGAAGGAATCATTTATCAGTAGAAAGAATGAGTCTTCAGGTGTGAGGTGGAATTGTTCACTAAGCAACACAGCCGACGGAGAAACCAGGCAGCAGCAGTTCCTCCTTCACTCAACCCAAAATAAATGGCTTTCAAGATCATTACCCACACCCTGTTATCACAGGCATCTTTACAAGCCACATCAAACCAGTTTTAGCACTGGAGTTCCAAATGAACAAAAACTCTTTAAACATTTTCACAGCCTTGACAAGATGACTGATACAAGCATTATTAAAACATTATCAAATACAAAATAATGCTCTTTCTTTGGTGAAAAGTGGAAGTTCTTTTCACCTGACCGACCCTCGGGCGGATGATTTGCTTTACCAGTCAGCTCAGAACAGTCCCCGCGTCTGCTTTGGGACCGGCATCACTCAGACACGACAGAACGCTGGGCACGGCCCGGAACGCCACCAAAATCGCTCGGCTTTGGACAGAAAGCAGAGCTCGAGCCCCTCAGCCGCATCCCCTGTCCGCGCTCTGCCCTTTACATCCACCGCACTGACACGCACGGAGCCCACCCTGCGCCAGCCCCGTCCCTCGCCGTGCAGCAAACGTGATGTCCCCGCTCCCGGCGCTGCCCCGCACCGGGCTCGCCCCCGCAGCCCCGGGCCCGCACTCA
>WBNO01023171.1:1091532-1114663 GCA_013400575.1 Peucedramus taeniatus
GCGGCCCCGCTCCCCCCGCCGGCTCCCGCAGCATCCCCGGGATCCCGCTCAGCCCCTTCCCCCAGGGTCGGGCATCACCAGGGGCCAAGGCGAAGGTGATGCTGAGCCGCGTGTTCCACCTGCGTCCTCCCAAAACTGAGTCACCCCCGCTTGCGCTGCCACCCCGCGCCTGGGCGCGCTCGCCGCCGCCTCCGCTCCCGGGGGCGGGCGGATGTTCAAAGCCCTGCGGACGCGCCGGGCAGGGCTCAGGGGCTCTTCATTAAGAAGAGAAGGAATTAACGTGATCAGACTGGCCTGCCAACACCTCACACCGCTTTTTCCCCATCTGACCTCTCGGGCTTTGAAAACAAACTCCCGTGAGTATCACACAGCCCCAGGAGGCTCCCACAGCCCCATGGCTGCTGCCTTTGCACCAGCTTTGCCCAGAAGGACAGAGGGGCTACTTCAGGTACAGGATTACCTTCCTGTGCATGTTCAGGCAGTTTGCATGTCAAAGTTCTGACCGAAGAAAAACCATTGCCCAGCCAAACCTTTCCACCAGTTTTCAGTGTATTTTCTCATGATAATTTCAGGGAAATAACCACACTCGGAACTTCCCTCTCGCTCATTTCAGTGTCATGCAAACCACCCGAGGATGCAGAGAGAAATGTACTTTTCTGCCTGCAGTTACTTTTCCAGTCAGTCTCAATCGCTCCTTGCTGTCATGAGAAAAACTTGGCGACACTCTGGGCACGAGGAGGCTAAAGGGGCCTTTTCCCAGCTCATTCCCTGCCCTTCCCACGTGCTCTGAAGCTCAGCAACACAGAAAAACCTTCTCTCTGACCCAGGCTCTTCCTTTCTGGCCTTCAAAGAAAATCCCCCAACCTGTGAGCGGATCCTGCTGTCCAGAGGGGGGAATCTGTATTTTGTTAGCTACAGGAAATGGGAAAACTTCCAGCCCTGGAATTAAAGCCCAGAAGGAAGGAGCTGAGCTGGGGGAGGGGTTTCTGTCACTGCAGCAGTCATCAGGGGGTCAGAGCTACACAAATTTTACAGGCAGAGGGACACAAGAATGAGAACTGGTGATTCACCAGCCAAGCCTGAACCCAGGAGGGCAGGGAAGAGGAAGAGGAAGGAGCAGCACAGAATCCCCTCATCACATGTCCCACCAGAACCACAAATAATCACATTCAGTTCAGCTTTTCTACTTCCCAGTGCTCTGACCCACACCCAACCCCATGACTGCCTTTTCCATCATGTAAGAGCAGCAGTTTCTCAACGAGTTTCAGAAGTGCCCAGAATGGGTCCCTGCTGCCTTGTCCAGCATCCCACTCACTCCACGGGTCTCCTCTCATCTCCCTGGCTCTGATGGCACAGCAGAGCATGGCACCAGTGCCAAGAGCAGCAGCACTGGCCCCTGCATGCCCACACATCCCAGGACAGCCCCCAGCCCCTCTCCCTTCCATCACATTCAGACAATGACAAAACCAGATGCCAGTCTCTGCTTCTCCCCCCAAACCCAGGGAACCACAGTCATGGGCTCAGGTCAGGTGAGGAACGGGGGCCTCATGCTCAGGCCACAAACCCACCAAGTCAGTGCAGGAGATTTTTGTGTGAGGAGAGAAGAACAGCTCAGCTGTGACAACACATCAACAACAGCTAAATTTAGCAGGTTATTTTCGGTAATCCAGATGCTGAGTAAATACAACCTTATTATTTCACGCAGGGGCAAAAGTTCAGCTGAGTCCCTTGTGCTGCTTTTCCCTGTTAGTTCACCACATGCAGCCTCAGCAGCCCACCCTGAAATGCTGCAATGTCACCACTGTCTGGCCGTGCTGGCAGGAGCCACCAGCTCCATCCCTGTCCTTGAGCAGCAAGAGGAGGCACTGCTCCAGGACATGGGCAGAGCATCTCCTGGTCCCTTTTGGAGGGGCCTGGTGGTGCTGTTGGTAGGAATTTATTCTGAAGATGCAGTTTTCAGGTGCATGGCCAGGCTGTGAGCCTTTCCTTTCTTCAAGCTTTTCCTTACTGCTCAGTTCAGAACAATACATGGGAAGTGAATGCTGGAGAGGAAACAGAGGGTTAGGAAGTCCATGGAAACCTGACCCAGCTGGGATTGTTCCAGTGGTTCAGTCTGGGGCTGTGCAGGGGCTCTGTGTCCCATGAAGCTGAGGGTGCTACCCAAGGGGACTGCAGGGTGGGCCAGGGAGGGCTTTGATGTGGGACAGGGCAGCAGGGGGAGAGAAGAGACACAGGAGTCCCCATGTGCTCCACAGCTGAAACATCACCTCCAAGAAGGCAGATGAAATCCAAGTTGTTTTCCACCATCACTGTTGCAGGAGCTGCCATGGCATACCCAGGTATTTTAATGTCCTCATCCAGGCAGTGTTCAGGGAAGGGGATGTGGCAGCACAACCACAGCTCCAGCCAGGGGGCTGGGAATGGGTCTGTCCATGCCTGGAGAGCAGCTCAGGGAGTTTGGCAGCTGTGCTGGGAGAGCAGCAGTGCTGAAGGGGGAAGTCAGAGGCAAGCTCTGGGAACTGATGGAAGAGACACTTTGCCAAGAGCTACTGGGATAAAGCAGAACCATCTCCACCCTGCCTCATGCCACCCTGTCAGGAGCTGAGGTCCTCGTGCCACCCATCCAAAGAGACTGGAAATCATCATAAGGGAAGGGAATGGTGTCCCCCAAGCCCACAGCCTGAATGCCCCCTTTGTCCAAGCATCTTCTGGGGACAATGAGTGAAGAGGACAGCAGGCACCTGCCCTGACCCCTTCACAGTGGAGTGCACAACCCCTGCAGACTTGCTCCTGTCCAGTGTAATCCACAGGAAAGGGAGAACTCCAGCCTGCCCCAGGCACGGTGCTGCTGCAGGTCACAGTGACACCAGGAGTTGCTATGGCCCCATCATCACATCAAGCCACAGGTGACAAATCCCACAGTGAGGAACTGTGCAGCTGCTCAGGACATGAGGCTCCTGCTCAGGACATGAGGCTCCTGCTCCTCCTGCCCCCAGAGCCCACCAGTATCCCTCCAGCAGCCAGAGCTGGCACAGGGACATGTGAGAGGCAGGTGTCAGCTGGGGTCATGTGAATGTCATTGAGCCTTCATCAGCAGAGACCTGGGTTCTACAGGAAGTTTTAACCAAGGGGAAAAAGACAAAAAACATTCTTTGCCCCAAAATCCCAGTCACAGCATGATCCATAGGAGCCTTCCCTGCCCCTTCCCTTCCACAGGGCTCTTTAACTCTTGACTTTTATGTTCTTAATCTCTCCCATGCAAGGGCCAGAGACCACCCAAGATACCTCTGGGGCTCTCTCACAAAGCACCTTTTGTTACCCAGAGCTCTCCTGTGCTCTGGGCTCTCACTGGCCAGACTCAGAGCTCACTTCACCCTTACATGCATGGAAACAAGAGGCCCTCAGTGCATCACCTTCGGGCAGGGAGCTGCCTGGAGATCCCCAGGCACATCCCACGGGCTCCCTGCACGATGGGTTTCCCTTTTCATGGTGCCAGGGCTCCAGCCAGCAGGGTGGGCAGCCCCACTGCCCCCACCTCCCACACCAGAGCCACCATCCATGGGCGAGTCCTGAGCCCTGTGCCCAAAGCAGAGGAGCCACCCCAGCTCCAGGTCCCTCCACTTCCAGGGCCACCAGAGCCACGGCCATGGGACACCCTGTGTAGGATGGGACAGGTTTGACTCTGGGGGTGTCACTGCACAAAGAGCCCCATGGCACCAACAGTGTGATGAGGAAAGGCTCCTCTGTCCCCTAGCCACATCCCCATCCCCATCCCCATCCCTGGTTCCTGGTCCTGCTGGCACACACCCTCC
The DNA here is from genome assembly GCA_013400575.1 of Peucedramus taeniatus. Taxonomy (NCBI): domain Eukaryota; kingdom Metazoa; phylum Chordata; class Aves; order Passeriformes; family Fringillidae; genus Peucedramus; species Peucedramus taeniatus. The sequence goes on from WBNO01023171.1 coordinate 1,095,345, forward strand.
TCCTCCTGCTCCCAGAGACCACCACCAGCCTCCCCAGTACCCACAAACCCCTCATGGCAGGGCAGCCCCTCCCCAGCCTGTGCCCCCAGCTTGGCAGAGCTCTGATCAGGGCAGCAGCAGCCGTGCACAATCCCCCTGGATCAGCCTGCAGCTGCACTGCCAGTCCCTCCTGCCCCACAGCCACGGGTGAGACACTCCAGGCACACAAAGCCCAGGGGCTCCAAGCCAGGGGTGCCCTTCCTGCCCATGGCACTGCAGTGCCAAGGCTCTGGAGCTCCCCATGGGATTATCTGCTGAGCACAAAGCTGCTCACCACAAAGACAAGAGGACTTGAAATGGAACCAAGGTCCCTTTGCAAATATATTCTCTTGAAAGTAACAGTTTTGGGGGAAAATCACACTGCTGGCAGAAGAACCCAGCAAGGGGACATTCCTCTTCCCATGATCCCTGCTCACCTGGCCTTGTTTAACAGCAAGGGCACTCCTGCCCCAAAATAATTGCTGCAGCTTACCTGCATCTTTTTTATCTTCTAACAAGGTGAATTTCTGTGAAAAGAAAGAAAGAAAAAAAAAACCAGAAATAATTCTTTTAAATCATTTTGATTCTCCCATTTGTGGAACGCTGCCCCTCACATCTGAGCTTGGTCCCTGCTCCAGCCTCCCTTGTGCCCAGAAGTGACCCGAGACCAGCAATGCTGATCCAGCCACGGGACAAGCAGGACCTGGCAAAGGCTTCTCCCAAGGGCATCAGCCCCACTGGGTTGAAAACACCATCACCATTCCCACGGGCCCTGAGCAGTGGGCAAAGATGGTGTGCCCAGCACCCACCCACCACCCTGGCTCCCGAGGGAAGCCACGAGAAATGGGATTCACAGCAGCAGGGCCTCGGCAGCACTTGGGACACAGCAGCGCTTTGCAGAGCTGGAGGAGCAGCAGAAGGTCCCCGTTCCCAGTCCCGAGGTGAGCACAAAGCCCGGGAGGCTCCCCAGTCCCTCTCTGGGTGCAGACTGAACCCCTCCAGCGCCGCAGCCCCGCGAAGGGGCCAGAGGAGCCGGCGGGATCACGGCAGGAATGCGCTGTGCTGCTGAGCCCGGCTTTCCCACGGACCCTCGGGACCCCTCGGGACCCCTCTTCCTGCCGGGGCAGCAGGGCTGAGCTTGGCCCAGGGAAGCCAGGCTTAACCGTGTCCCTGCTGCTGTGCTTCCCGCAGCACCGCCTGCCCGAGGGGTGCCATCACCAGGGCTGGAGTCATCGCTGGACCTCAGAGCGTGCCCCTGTCCACAGGGGAGGTCACCCAGCTCCTCTGGGTCCTTTGGCATCACCCATCTGTTCCAACACTTTCCTTTTCCCATGAAATCTTCCACCAGCCTCAGATCCACCTCATTTAACCTGGAAAGTTTTAATCCTACAGACAGAGCCCAGCACGTTTCTCCCTGTTCAAGAAATTCCTCAGCGAGGAAGGTGAGAATTCCTCGCCTGTTCGTGGTGAGCAGCTGAGCAGTGCTGGCATGGGGAGGAGAGAGGGTCCAGGCTGAAGCAGAAGGCTCAGCCGTTCAGGAGGCCACTGAAGGCAACCAGGAGGGTGGTGCCCTGGCCAGCTGGGCCACCAGACCCCACGTTGGGCCAAAGAGATGGGCTGAAGGCAGTGGACTGCTGGGTGCTTCCAAGGAGGCTGAAACCCATGGGCACCAGAGTCTGTGCAGGCCAGGCTGGAGCCATCTCAAGCTGCAGCTGTGCCAGTGGCCATGCAGGACCTGTGTCCCTGCCCGTGCCACCACCAGTACAATGGCAATGCCAACCTGCAGCACGCAGGGACGAGCAGGGTTAATGAGGACAGGGAAGCTCTCCAGAGACAGCAGGGACAAGACAGCCACTAATATTACCAATGAATTTCACAAATGTCATTTTTAGACTCAACTATTTTAAGCATTGCACTGAAAGCCCGGGGGGACAGCATGCATTCCACATTCATTTTACCACAGCAGATCCACTCACCCAGCACAGCCCTGTGTACAGTACTGTCTGAAAAAGAGATTTTACCACTTTTCCCAATCTGAAACTCCTGAAATTCACACTAACTGTGACTCCACAACCTCCCCAGCTCACCACCCACCACACTGCATAGGCTGGGACACAATAAACCAACAGTGCTCAGGAGCAGGCAGGGAGAGTGGTTTGTTATTAAGGTGACAGATGAAGAATTAAACCCTAAAGAAAAATCTCGGATGTCACGCCATGAGAACTGCTGCTGCAGGAAATGAAAAACTGGGGGCCCTTGGCCTTGCTGCTCCTTTGTCACCCTGCTCAAAGCTGCCCTGACCCTCCAGGTTGGCCATGGTCCCACAGCCACGCCACGGGTGACCTGAGCCTCTGCTTTGGGAAGGATGTCCCAGCCCGGCCACACCACGCAAGGAGGCACGGCAGGACCCTCCTGGCATGGACTGACCACCTCGGGGGCTGAGGGTGCACACACACAAAAACACACACACAAAGACAGACAGACAGACACACAGAGACAGAGCCCAGCTCGCCGGGCACAGCCCCCAGCTCGCCCAGGGCTGCCACTGCCGGGACACGGTGACCCAGGAAAGGGCGAGCTTAGGGCACAGGGACCAGCGCACCTACGCATGGACCAGCTAAAATTAAAACCTCTCCCATGCACGTGGGGCGCGGGCACGACACCCCCCGGAGCAGACACCGACCCCGTGAACGAGCCGAGCCCCGGCGGGGACGCGTCCCCTTCCAGAGGCTTCTCCCAAAGCGGAGCGTGTCAGGGACGGACACTGCGCGCCAGCGCTCCCTTACCTTGGCTCTTTTGAAGCAAGCCCAGAAGAAGTCCAGCAGTGGCATGATGTGCCGGGGGGCCCGGCAGACCCCCCTAGAGCGCGGCGCTGCCGCCGGCGGCGGGGAGAGCCCCCCCCGACACCCCCATGGCAGCGCGGCGGCGGAGCCGGCAGAGCCCGGTGCGGGCAGCGCGGAGGGAGGAGCAGCAGGCAGCGGCGGAGGCGGGCCAGCATTCAAACCCTGCACCGTTATTCAGTTGGTTGGGAACGGGCTTGGACGCGATTGAAATTCCCTGAAGATTGCGAGTTTTAAACAGGCTTTCCTTCCTGCCTGGAACGCACAGAGCTGCTCCCATTCCCAGGCAGTGGGAAGGGGCGAGGGGTGACCGACACTCCAGAGCGGGAGAAGGGGGATTTTGGCTGTCAAAGGCACATGTAGGACATTGGAAACCCAAACCCGGGATGGTTCAGATTGTCACTCCGGTCCTGCCTGAGCTGGCTGGCAGCTCCCAGCACTCTCCCCTGCGAGGCACAAGGTGTACCCAGCCATGGTGCCATCCCTAGGTGCTCAGGTGATGCTGGCTCCACCACGGGCACAGCAGAGCTGGGGCACCCAGGCCCGGCCTGCTGGTGGGATCCCAGTGGGCAAACAACACAGGGGAATCCCCCTGTATCAATCAAGTGTGGCTGAGCCCTTCATTTCAGCTATTCACAGCTCCTTCTCTGCCTTCTGCAAACATCATTCATTCACAAGCGCCACAATAAAAGGTCACATCACAAACATTTGTGCCAGCCCCCTACTCGCAGCCCCTCAGGCCAGGATTCTTCCTGCAGGCATCCCACAAACTGGTGATTTGTGTCAGCAGTTCGGAAGGAGCAAGGGCAAGCAGATCCACAGTGATGCCTGGGCTTGGCCCTGCTCCCACAGGACCCTTGGTGGCTGTCACCCACCCTGGACTGGCATCACTCCTGCCCACTGCCCATCTCGGGCTGGAGCTCTACTCCAATAGGACCTGCAGGCAGGAACACGAGCCAGGGCACAATGGTTCTGCTCAGGATGTGACATGTCTGTGCCCAACCCCCAGCAGCTGGTGCCTGTGACAGCTGTGCCCAGTGCCACGTGTCAGACAGGACAGGCCAGGCCAGGGTGCTGGGGCCCCAAAGAATAAGGATAAGGGAGACAAGGCAAGCACAAAAAGCACGGAAGGCCACGGCACAGCAGAGCTGGAGGAGATACACCTGCCTGGAGAGGATGGCATGAGGCACTGCCAGCATCCAGCAGACCTGAGCAGCACCAGGGCCCTGGACTGGCAGCAGTGCCCTGGTGGCAGTGGCACAGCTCTGCCATGGCCCCGCAGCAGCTCCCAGGCAGATCAGCCCCGGCGCCAGCTCCAGCTGCCTCCTTCCATCTCCCCCTCACTCATTCCTCAGCGGGCTCTGGCACCGCTCCCAGCCTTGGCAGCAGCTGCAGCTCCTCACCCTGTCCCCTGCATTGCTGGTGTTACTGGGCCAGTGCAGCAGGGCTGGGGACATCAAGGCAGCACAAGCTCTGTACATCAATCCCTTTTCTCCTACCTTAAAAACCCAGGGCTGGGAAGACAATCTCACCTCCATGGCACATTGCCCACCAGGGTCACCTCTCCTAAAAAGGATTTTCCCAACGGGATTTAAAGCCCAACACTGCTGCCCACCCTCCTTAACTCACCCACCACAACCTCAAGAGCTGCAGCTTTGACCCCAAGGACTTGCAAATAGTCCCCTGCAGGGATGAAAGCAGCTGGGGCACTGCTCACTGCCAGACATCCCCATTCAGCTCACTGGGTACTGTGTCCTGGGGCTGAGGCTGCCAGGGGACCACCACCATGGCCAGGACATGGAAGGGCACTGCCAGCACAGGGTCCTGTGAAAGGCTCCACCATCGTCATTCTGGGGAGTCCAAGGAGACTCTCCAATGATTCTGCAGGCTCTGGGACATCTGGGCCTGGGCTGGGGCTGAAGGCAGCTGTCACAGGAGGGACTGTCCCCTCAGAGAGGCAGGCACTGCCAGGCTTGGTGGCACTGTGCTCCTTTTCCCATCCGGGGCTCACCTTCAGCACCATGGGTTGTTCTGGAGCAGGACAGGCCCAGCTGCTTCAGCCATAACCCTGCCAGGACCCAGAGAATTGCCCCTGCTGGCTCCAGTGCCATCAGGTCCTTCTCCCACTTCCTCCAAAAGCTAAAAAAGCCAAGCTAGCACAAATAGAAGCAGGCTGTCTCCTTCCCAGGCCTGGGAGACAAACCACAGCGGTTTCTGCATACTTGTGTAGCTTCTTCCTACCCGGTCATCCCTAAAGCATTCCAGTAATGCTGCATCTTGGATCTTTCCTCAGCATGCCAGGACACTATCCTCGGCAGGAATAGCTCCTGGGGACTGATCCATGGGGAAGTGGCAGGAGTTGTGCACACCAAATGAGTATTTCTGCTGAATTGCACAGGGGACTGACCCCACTGCTGCATTTGGCTCTTCCCAAAATTCCTAATGTACCCACTCTGCAGACAAGCTTACAGGACAAGCAAAAGCAATATCCATTCATTCTTTAAATAAATAAATACGTGTGCATGTGTGTGTGCCACTATCCTCCTCAGACCCACATGAGAACCCATTTTAAATTTGAGTTAATCAAAAGAAGCTGATTCTAAGGAAAATGTCACCGTGTACATATTCACTAAGAGCTTCCCACTGCTGCCCACAGTGCCTGGAGCCAGGATGGACACCGGGATGTCACCAACCAGCCCCAGCACCGCCACACACATCCCGCCTTCTCCGAAAGTCATGGGACAGCGCCGGGATTTTGGAGGACAGGTACAGCCTCTTCCCACAGCAGATCATTCCCTGGAAGGAGGATCCCGTGTCGCCAGGAGCTATTTCTGTGTGCTGATGAGCTGTCGCTGTCGCGGCTGTTGCCCAGGATCAGTGACAGCTCAGGCCGTGTCCCCGCAGCCACAGAAGCCCCGCTGGCACCGCGGGGTGTGAGCGGGGGCTCCCCTGGGCCGGCCGAGCCCCGAGCCGGCGGCACAGAGGGAATTTTCCACTTTCCGCCGGGCTCAGGCATTTCCCGAGGCTGGGAAGGGCGCAGCTCCCGCCGAGCTGGCGTTTCCCCATCAGCAGAGCGGGAACAGGGACCCTTTTCTTCTCCCGACGCCGGACACGGGGCGGGTGCTGGCGGTGCTGGGGCTGTGACACCGCGAGGGCGGTGAGACAGGGACGGGGGGAGGGAGAACACCGTGGAAACTGCAGCCCCCGGCAGAGAGGGCAAGGACAGGCCTGAACCCCCCCTCCTCTGTGTGCCCCCGAGCGAGGAAGGTACAGCACACAGAACCCCATGGCACCCCACAGCTCCCCCGAGCTAGGGCTCCACTGTGGGGCCACCCCTGCTCAGAGCTCGGTGCCAGCTCCAGCCCAAGAGGCCAAATGTCTCTGCTGATGCCACCACGACCAGACCACAAGAAGCCAGCTGAGAGATGCCCAAGGGCAGCAGAAGACACTCCCCAGCTCCCCACATTCCCACAGCTGCCCCATGCCACCAGTGAGCCCCTTGCCCACTTGTCACCCCTGTTCCTCCATTAAAAAGCTCCTCATTTAAAATAGTCCCGATGTGCTCCGGTCTCCAGTGGCTCGCGGGTTGGACGCTGCCTGCGAGGGTTCAGGACACACGGGGATGTTGGGATTGCCACACAAACCACAGGCTGCACCGGAGCTCCAGCCCTGAGGGAAAGCTTCTCCCTGGGATGGACAATTAGGCAATTACTTAATCCCCACGTGCAGCTCCTGTGGCAGAAGAAAACGCTCGGGTGAGCAGGGCAGTACCCGGGAGAGCCTCCCGGGGCCAAAGACATCGATCCCCCCATCCTACAGGGATGGAGCAGCCAGCCAGTCCCACGGCATCCCCTCAGAATGCCCCATCCCGAGGGCTGAGGCAGCACAGGGGGATGTCCCCTCTCCCAGTGACACTTTTGCTTAGCTCAGATGTGCACTGGACTCTCAGAGAGAAGCCAAGGGCTGGTGGCCTCAGCCAGGGCTGCAGGAAGCCCCCTGCGCTCCCTGTCCCCAGAGGGGTCCTGGCACAGATGGGTCTGTGCATTTCCCCACACAGGATGCTCCAGTTTGCAAACACCAGTGAGAGAATTCACAAACACCGACTGATTTAGCACACACACAAAACCAAACAAACTTTGCAGCTGACTAATCCTCACAGACTGGCAAAACCTCCCAGTTTTACTGAAAAAAAAAAACAGTCCATGATAGATTTGGGGAATTTCTGCTGTACCAGCTGTGGGGTGCTCCTGCCCCAGTTCTCAGAGCCAGAAAGATTGGGGAGCTCAACAGGGGCCTGGGGCTGTGCTCAGCATGGGGCTATTTAAAAGCACTTAAAAGAGCACAACTGATACAGTGACATTTTTGAGATACTGTAGACAAGATACACAAATTACAAATAGACACAAGTGATACAGAAGGAAACATTTTTTGAGAGCCACAGTCCCATTCAATTTTAACTCAAATTGTATTCAAGCGCCCAAGAGTTACTGTCTGGGGATGTCTACAGAAAATCCCATGCAGGACAGAACTCTGGCAAAAACCTGCTGCTACTGCTCTCTAGTTCTCTTCAAAATGCCTTTGTGAAAACAAGAAGCATAAATCAGGCTGCATTTTTAAGTACAAAAGGGGACATAAACAGAATGCTCACCAGGCAGTTTTTCCTACCCCTGGGAATAGCACTGAGCTGCTGGAGCCTGGCTGGGACATTAATCCTGGGACATTAATCCCCTGCCCCCAAGGCAGGCACCAGAGCAGCCCAAGGAATTGCAGCAGCTCTTATTATTAGCTGGAGCAGGGAGGCTCCCGTGGTGAAATGCCCGAGCACGGCACAGGGCAGGCTGGCAGCACACTCACACTCACACTCACACTCACACTCACACTCAGCCCTGGTACCTGCCACTGACAGCAGCTAAAAAACAACCACAGGTGACAGGGACACCTTCTCCTCCTCTGGCTGGCACAATGAAATGCCATTTAATAAACTGCATCTCAGCTCCTTGGGTATTTTTGCACATAGTTCTGGTGACAGCTGCTGTCTGGGGAGGATCCAAGCCCTAATTCTGGCCAAGGGTTGGGATTAACTCCCAGGACAGAGGAATCTTGTCAGGTGCAGTGCTGGCTCCCTGTGAGGGCAGGTGTCTGCAAGCTGAATTCCAGCATGAATTCACATCTCCTCTCACTCGTGGAGGGCTGGGCCATTCATGTACCAACTTTCCCACACCCAAATCCAGAGGTAAACCACATCCAGTGCAGCTTCTTGGGCAGAGCTGAGGACATGGCATCAGAACTGGGACACAGGATGGGGAACTTGACACCTCCTGGGTGCCAAAAACCAAATCCCCTGATAGCACCAAGCATGCAGGCCCAGAGCAGGTGGGAGCATGGAGGTGACAGAACCCAGGGGTTTTTGCAAGCCCACCAGTGCCCAGTTTGTCACACTCCAGCACGCTGGGGTCTCCAGAGGATTGCCACCATGGCCACTGCCTGGCTTGACCACAGTGCAGAGACCAGGGTAGGAGACCCTCCCCAGTTGCCCTCAGGAGCTTGGGGTTGCTGTCAAAGCCCAGCAGAGCCAGGCTGGTCTTGTGGGCAACCTGAGAGCAGAGCACTGCAAAGCTGAGGGGGCTCAGGGCACGGGCAGGCAGCAGCAGTGGGGGCTGCAGGGACACGGTGCTCCTCCCTGTCAGGAGCATCAGAGCAGGATTTACAGCAAACAGCATCAGGCACATCTTCCCTTGACACCTGTTTAGTCAAAACCACTGCCCAAAGATGTGCTTTCCTTCTGGCATGGACAAGGAGACACATTCCATGCTCAGGACACCAAGTGCCCATCCCGTGCCCATCCCGTGCTCCCGGGCACCACACCCCGGGATATTTCCAGGCTGGACAGGAGCCACGTGCCACTGCCAGCCTTCTTTGGGGATGCCAGGAAAGGCTCTGAAGCAGCTTCAGAAAACCCTTTATGCCAGCCCTCACACACACAAAGCCTCATTATGTGGCAGCGAATTCTTTTTGCCCCCTGCAGCCACCAGGGCTGCCAGGCTGGTCCTGGAGAGGGATCCTGCTCCCAGCCCCGGGCCACAGGGCTGAGCTGCAGCCATGTGCTTCCCCACCCCAAAGGGAAGCAAGAGGTAGAAGAGGTTTTTTGGGGACAGATCCTGGCTGCAGGCAGGGTGCAGAGCAGGCTGTCCCCACACCCTGTGCTGGGATGCCTCAGGCTTCTGTTCCTGCTCCTGGGAAGAATTCCAAAGCCCTGAGAAAGAAGAGGCAGCAGCCCCAGCCCAGACCTCAGCCCCGTGGGTTTTGCTAAGGGAGGGCTGAGTTATGGGGAGAGGAAGGATTTAAATCAGTACCCAGGATAAATAATTGCATGTTCTGTTTATGATCCTGAGACAGTGACACAAAACACCAGAAAAAGACTTGAAAAGAACCAGAAAACACAATCTTGGTGAATTCCAGCAGTTCTTGCTGAGCTCTGAAATTCACCCTTTGCCTTTCTCCTGTAGATATCAATGAGCTTATCAGGCTCCTGCCTTGCAGCAGCAGCTGTGGGAAGCATGAGAACAGAGACAGGGATGGGGAAGGAGAACAGCCATGGGGACAAGGCTGCTCCAATGGCTCCATTGGCCCCCACAGCTACTTCAGAGCCTGGAGCTCTCTGCAACCAAAATAACCAGGACCAGATGTCTTAAGGGCCACTCACATGAGTTTCTTGTAAGCACAGGGACTCAGAGAGGTACAGAGATGTCACTGGGACCTGACAGACAAACAGGTTGCCCAAGGAGCACAGACACTGCAATGAGGGAGCCCAGCCAGGAGCCTCTGGGCCCACAGGCACAGGAGGAGCTGAGAGACAAGCCCATAATGCCCAGAACAAAGACAGAGGAAGACAGCCAGTGCCAATTCCCCTGGCCAGGGAGACTTGACCTCCCTGCAGAGCCTTGGGGGAACACATTCTGCCCTCAACCCCTGACACACTCCCTGCTCTGCTTGGCCACCACCCCAGGATGAACAGAAATCCAGTTCCTATTTGGGTAGAAACCCCTCAGGGTAGTAAGACCAACTGTTAAACGATACAAAGGCAACTTAACACCTGGACTTGAACTGCACATCACCAGCCTAAAGCAGGAGTTTAGAGAAAAAGAGAAGACAAAGCATCCATGTCTGCCAGAGCATCCCAACCTCGGGACCAGGTGGGCACCTCTAGGGAGCAGGGAATGGGGCACAGGGAACAGGCACCCACAGCCACCATGTGGAACACTTACCAGATGTCCAGGACGTGTCTTCACTTCCCCAGGAGACACAGAGAAGGCATTAACTCCATCTTCCTTGCAGTCTGGGGCACTGTGGGCTCTCCCCAGGTCTGCCCCGAGCAGCCCCACCTGATCTGTTTCGTTGAGCCTGAGCATGTGCCCAGGCTTTGTCTGGGAATGTTCATCAAAGGCCAACACTTCACTGTTGATGAAAAATTTATTGTGGCCTGTAGCATCCCCACTGTGCCCTGCAGGTCCCTGTGAGAGGCCGGTAAATCTTGATCGGTGCCTCCTGGGTCTCCTGGGAAAAGATCCCCAGAGGGACAGCAAGGATTTGTCATGGATCAGCTCATAACCAGCCTCATCCTCAGCACTGCACTTGCTGCTCCTTGGACAGAGGAAGCCATAGACACCTTCCTCATCTTTAGCTGATGAGGAAGAGCGTGGGGTCGGGGGCTCATCCTGCTGGCCTGGGGACACTGGTGCCTTTGCTTGGTGCTCAGGACTCCTTGGCTCCATCGTCCGTGGGTGGAACCCTCACCACCACTGGCAAAGCTGGCAATGCAAAACCATAACTCATTAGCAAGAACAACACAGGAGACTACGTTTGTTTTGCTTTTCCTCATTTTCCTTTCCATTCCATTTGATTAGTAAGGGGTGTTATGGTCCTCACTCTAGGAACCTCCATGCTCTCCTCACCAGAGCACGCAGACCCACAGTTACAACTCGACCAGCTGGGTTTGTACTCTTCACTTCTCTCTTAAAATACCAAACTCCCTCTATACTTTCAGAGGAGGGTGTGCTTCCCATTATGCCTTTTTCACTGTTGGCAATGCAGTGCTGGGGGAAGAGCAAGGGTTTGGAGGGGGCACTTTGGGATGGATTTCAGGCTGTCTGAGGTGTGTTTCAGGCTCCTGGGAGGAGCTGGGCCAAGACTTCTGCACAGGCAGGGGAAGTTTGGCTGCAGCAGGGAATCACTCCATCTCCTCCCACCCAGGCACAGTGGGGAAGAATAGAGTTCTCAGGTGGGAGGACCCTGCCTGCCCACGTGCCCACTGTCCCCAGGGTTCTGATGATGCTCTCTTGCTTCCATCAGCAGCACAAGCAGCAACTGCTCAGACACAGAGGGCTCAGAGCACAGATATGAGGTACCAGGTATGGGGAAGCCGTGGCACTCCAGAAAAATTGCCTTGTTCCATTCCCTGAAACGTGGGCAGAGGGGACAAGGTTCAGGGAGGGTAACCAGGGCAGAAACACCAAACCTGTTCTTCCTGCATGAGGAAGTGCACTTATTATTGGTTTTTATTCCAACTAGGATTCAGATTAAATAGAGCAAGCCTTCACTCTTGTCTCTCAGAGACCCCCAGGGTCTGCCCCCTGACAAGGTGACAGCAGAGCAATGCAGTGACCCTCGTGCCTGTCCCAGCAGGTGTCCCCGTGCTGGGCTGTCCCACCTGCCCTTGGTGACACTCCCCCCAGCATCTCCAGTGAGGAACCCTCCGTGCTGCACACAGCCTGTCCCATCCCACCCGTCTCTGCCCTTGCATTGAGTACCTGCAGTGTGGAGATTCAGCAGCCTCCAGCCTGACTTCCAGCTCCTGCAGCCATGTCACCTGATTTCCCTGCCAGGAAAGCCAAAGGTCAGGAATCAGGTTCAATCTCAGCTGTCAACAGCGGCACTCTGTGGGTTTCTTTCTGATTTTACGGTGAAAGTCCTTCCTTCCACTGTCACCTGCCCCATTCGTTTGCCCTAGAGTACAATTCAGCGTGCAGAATATTTGCCTTAAAAGATTCGCTTAGGGGAGAAAGATCCTAAATTCAAGCTTTATTTTTTAAACAAAGTGTAACTACAAAGCCCAGAGCTGCACTTGGGAACACCTCTTTTGAGTGGAACAAGTACATTTTCAGGACTGGTAAACTGTCTTTTTCTTTAAAAAAGAAACGCCCCTTGTTGAATTAAAGTGTCTTCTTGCCCATCACTGAGCAGAAACCCCGCAGAAGGGCCCGGTGAGGCACCACCGAGCTGGTGGCTGTGGCTGAGGCTCCGCCTCCCTGTCCTGGCTGCGGGACCGAACACCCCGACTGTGCTCGCCAGAAACCACGCGGGGGTGACAACCAAGCTGCAGAAGGCCGACGGGGCCAGCGCGGTCCTGCCGCCCTCTGGTGACCACTGGCCCACGGTGGCCGTCCCCAGCCCCGCAGCCCATGTCCGGCACAGGGGCACTGTGTCACTGCTGCCACCAGCTCCGGGCAAGGCTCCCTGGCCAGGGTGGTGTCATGGATGTCCTCATTGTCAGCGAGAGCATGGACAAACCCCTGGCCACTGCCTAAAATCCTGGCGTAGCTCAGGGATGGGTTGCCACTGGTTCATTAGCCAGTCAGGGATGGGCCTTAATTTCCACTCGCCTCCGAGGCCCCTTCCTACCAGGTTTCTGCTCCCCATCGCCCCCGTGGTCCCTGGCCAGCACCACTGAGCCACACGCAGGTCCCTTAGGTGGCTCCTGAGACCTCCCAGCCCTGAAACCAGTGGAACTTCCATTTTGGGGTACACCAGCACCACCGCTCCCTCCCCAAGCAGTCTGTGAGCACCAGCAGGATCCAAGCCTGAGCCTCCCCCCAGCTCAGCCTCAGGGGCTCTGGCAAGTGTGGCCCCTGTGTCCTGCTCCCTGTGTGGGGCCAGGGGACACGAGGGTAGGGATTGGGGAGCTCCCCTCTCCTGCCCCAGCCAGGCCAGGGGAGCCCCTGGTACTGCAGGTGCCACAGGTACAGAGAGCACAGAGCTTCCTTCCATCCACACCTCACATTGCCCACGTGACTTTCACCCTGTTTGAATTTTTCAAGTTAAAGCAAATAAATTCTTTTCCTTTTTATTGGTATTAAATAGATCAAAATTAAACATATATAACAACTTCTGCTGATAAACAGTATTAAAAAAATCCTAGTAGGAAAGAAAGCCTGGTTTGTGCATTGGAAATCAGCCGTTTCTCTGCAGAGCAGTTCAAACACCCCATTATAGGCAACACAGCTGCTTCTCCTTGTTGCCCATCCCCAGCAGCTTTAAACAAGAAGGAAAAACCTTTCCCCTTGGAAAGCACAACAGTTCTTACCACAGACATTTCCAGCACAGCTTAAACCTCTCTTGTGGTGACAGGGATCCCTCCCCTGCAGGGCCCTTGGGAGGGATGTGCTGCACACCTGGCTGGATAGGATGAGGGACATTCAGGAAGCACTCAGCACTCACAGGTGACACCAGCACTTTAAAGGACTATCAATCAGCTGCATGAATTCCAGGCATCTGCAAATATCAAACAAGCTCAGGGCATTTTGTTTCCCTGAACCAAAATGGTTTGGTTGTGCTTAATGTGCCCATGTGGTTCTGTCACAGCAGGGGCTCTGCAGGACCTCCAGGGGTGGCTGAGGAACAAACCCCAGTTTGGGCTTTTTGACTTTCTAAAATCATGTAAAAAAATCAAAATATTACTGGATCAATTAAATGCTACTCTAATTATTCTTCAGATAGAAGAGCAGCTCAAGTCACAAGACCCAGAGAGAATCTATGATTTCTTTGAAAGTGTGGTTAAATTCTTGTAGGACAGAAAGATTTGGCCCAAGGAATCCCACCATAGCCATCAAGAGCATTACCATCCACTTCCCTTGGATACTTCTTTTCAGCTTCAAAAAGCTGAACTAACATTTAATTCAATGAAAAATGGCACATTTAAAAGAAAAACCACATTCCATACCAGCAATAATTTAATGGAAGCTTAAAAATTCCCCTTTCCATGGTTCCCATGTCTACGAACCACCACAGCTCCCCTCCAGCCCCTTGGTGCCACAGCCAGGCCCTGCCACACACAGCAGCTCATTATCCACAAATGCAAAAATGCACTTTTCATCTGAAATTGAGCAATTTCCATCCCAACTCCCACCCAGCGCCAGTGTTTACAGCACAGATTGCTCTTGCACACGTAACTAGAAATTAGGCACATTCACACCTCAGCAGAAACCACAGGCCTCAGTTTCAGTCTGTCTGTACAAATGTAGGAAAAGGGATATTTTACAGCAGCTTTTTCACCCCAGATATTTCATGGATTGCTGATTGAAAACAACAGACATCAGGAATCATTTCTGTAGTTTCCAAAAGCAAGTTCCAGCTCCCAAGGTCTGTCCAAAATACAGCTTGCACAGCTGTACCCAGGAGAGGTACACAATGAACCTGCAGTGACTGGAAGAGCCCCCTCCCTTTTATTAAAGTATTAAGCAAAATTAAAACCCCACAAAACAACCCACAGAACAGTGTCTGACATCTCAAGGGAAGTACAAGGGAACAAAATGCACATCACACATTTCTTTGCTGTGAACAAACCATGAACAACCAAAGGAACAGTCACACAGAGGCAGGTGAGAGCAGAATTCACATCCTGCTTCAGAGCAACCAACACCTCTAGTACCATTTACTTCCCTTCCTTCAAGCTATTTTAACACTTTGGGGCCCAAGCCCTGGTATGGTTTTTAAGACCCAAACAGCCTGTGCAGCAAAACCTCAACTTGCTGCACAGAATCCCTTGTTTTTATCATACATACACATTCATGGTACTTTCCCAGGAATTTTCACTTCCCAAATGCAGAGTGAGAGCCCAGTCTTTGCTACAAAGCAGCCTCAGCATTTCTGCAGGACTCTGAGCTTTGTTCCCTCTGGTCACAGGTCTGCAACTTGCAGTGAGCCCACAGTCCCCTCACGGCTGCAGCGCTGAAAGCACCAAGCTGGAACCCTCTTTCCTGCCACATGAAGGGATGGACACACACAACACATGGATATGGGCAAAAGCAACTCCCTGCCACCAGCTCCAATTCCCTGTAAAGGGACCCAATTGAGTTTTGACTGAACTCTCCTTTCCTGGGAAAGCCCCAGTCCCACATTGCCCTGGGTGCACATCCCACCACTCTACAAGGGAATGTAAAGGACTCAGACATGTCTCTTTCCTCTCCACACATCATTGCAGTAAAGTTCTATGGTTTGATAAGGCATTTTTATCTTCAGTGAGAATCCAAGCACGGGCAGGAAATCTGCCAAGTCGTGCAAAAACTTCATCTCCCAGCAGCTTGAAAATCCAGGATTTCCCATTCTCTCCACAGGTGGAACAATCCCTGTCCCAGTGGGCATTGTTTATTTACCACCAGTACAGAACAGGGCTAAATAAACCCCTCAGCAGCTGGACCTCAGCATCTTTCACAAAGAGGGCCACACAAACGAGCACTTTTTGCAGCTCTCTGGCTTTATCCCACAACCTGCCTTTTTACAGTATCCCTATATATAAATTAGAAAAAGATAAAGCCAAGGATTCACTGCAGCGTCCATGAGAAAGTCCAGTCTGTGTAGCAGTCCCTCGGGATGGTGCTCACTGGGGGGTGAAGGTCAGGATCATCCAGCTGATGACAAAGTAGAAGAGGAAGATGGGGTACACGACGAGCGCCTTGCGGTTGGGGGGCTGGCTGTCCGCCAGGAACGCCGTGGATGCTGCAGAGACACAAAACCCATGGAGCAGGAGCAGCACAACCCTCACAGCCTCCTCACAGGGAGGATCTGCACTGCAGTTGTGCTGGAAATAAAACCACTGCTCAAACCAATGGGCTGTAATAATCACCCAAAGTGCAACTATCATGGAATCACAGCATGGTTTGGCTTGGAAGGGATATCCAGTTCCAGCCCCTGCCACAGGCGGGGACACCTTCCACTAGTCCAGGTTGCTCCAAGCCCCAACCAGCCAAAAATGGCCAAAAATGCTGATTAACACTGTACAATGAGAGCCAGACTTACAGATAAAGAACAGGAGAAATGGTGGAAATGCATCTCTATAAAATCAGCATTTTCTAACAGTATTTATAACATAATCATAGAATAAACCACCAAACAGTCTCAGAGAGTTCAATACTAAATCATCACCCTGCTGCCCAAGGCAATTTGCGTATGACCACGGGAATCACCAGGAGCAGAGGCAGAGGCTGAACCTCCGCCAGCTCAAGGACTGGAAGAACTATTTCTACAGCCCTTCAGCAGCCCAGGGACACCTTAGACTAGAGCACCCCTTGGTTCTGCCTGAGGGAATGCACACGGATCAAGCTCCTCAAGCACAGGGAGGGACTCACCCAAGGTGGACCAGGCGAACATGGCCCCCACCACGATGAGGCGGATGATGAAGCTGACGGTGCCCGCGCCCGCCAGCAGCACCAGCCTGCACACCAGCATGGCCACGGTCAGTGGCATCACACAGTACCCCAGCACACACAGGCTCTGGAAGAAGGAGCTGCACAGGGAGACAGCAACAGGGAAACAGCAGTCAGGCCAGGCAGGGCAGAGCTCCGTGCACAGGAGTGAGTGAAGCACCACGGAACAAACCCGCACTCACATGGTGCCTCCCAGGAGCTTCGAGTTGAGTGTGATGACAACGGCCCCAAACCAGATGATGACAAAGACCTCGGCAAACTGGGGCCCCCCGTCATCCTTGCTGTCTGCAGAGCCACCCTGCAGCATCCTGGAGTGGGGAACAGGGAGAAACAGCTGCAGTGGGGAACAGACAGATGGAGGCATCAGCACTGATGGAGTTTTCCCAGACTGGAGCAGGCGCCAGAGCAGAAACCCCAACACTGATCCACAGTTATGCTGCAGGCCCATAGTTTTTCATCCATTTTTTATTTGTCTTGTATCCTCAGTTTTGCACAGGGAAGGAAAATGGTTGTGGCTCAACTGAGGTGATCAGTCCATCTGTTTTCCTGTTTTGAGGCTTTGAAAGTACTCAGAAGGGAATCAAGCCACGGACAACAGGCTGAGATGGAAATTAAAGTACCAAAGTTTTGGTAACTCTCAAAGCAGCAGAGTAGTGTGTGATTGAGAGAAACCCTGGAGTAACTACAGGATGCAGGCACAACAGCTGAATCAGGACACCTCAAGACACCTTCAGTAAAACCATTCCTAGTCCAAGGGACCAGGAAGAGTTCATCTTTAAATCCTAAATTTAGGGACAGGAGGTGCTAACGGGCTTGAAGTGTCACAAACACATTTCATCAGAAAACCCAACCAAGCAGTGCTTGCACAAGACAGAGAGGGATCACATGAAATAGATCTTAACACATTAATTAGTAATTTTTAACGTCTCATTTCCCTCATGCACTGTGCTACAAACCCCAAATTCCCCCAGAATACTCACAGAGCCAGGGAGACACACAGCACCAATGGGCCCCACAGATCCCCTGCAGGGAGAGGGAAAACACATCACAAAAGTCACAGAACCATCTCAGTTCTGCTTTCCTTGGGAGTGCCCAACTCCCAAGGTGCCATTTTTCACATCTCACTGCTTTACAGTTTTCTTATTCAGTATCCTACCCCATGATCTATAAAAAAACTCACTCATGACCCAGCAGCTGCTCCAGCTCCCAGTTCCACCCATCCTGGCCCACGCCACCCTGCCACAGGGCCCTGGTGACACCCCAGCTGTCAGCTCTGCTGCTCAGGATGTTCTGCCTCCTGAATCCCCATCCCCTGGATTCTGCCTCTCCCCTGGAGGTCAGGAAGGGCCCAGCACGTACAGTCCCTGAGGAGGGCACTGCTCTTCCTGGGGTACATGACATGGACAAACTTCTTCCCAACGGCCTTCAGGTCCCTCATCTGAAACAGACACAAAATACTTTTATTTATTCCCTCACAAGAATTACAGCTCCCAGCTAAAGCAAAGAGGCAGAAGTAAAGGAACATAAATGGCAAATCAGGAGAGGATCCAACCTAACAAGTTCTGTAGCATCCTCTGCAACAAACAATGACTGCTTTTCCTACCTTCCTTAACAACCACAGCATCACATCCTTTTCTTTAACAAACACTACACTGTATTGTTTAGTAACACCAGAATATAACAAACAATTTGTTTGCTCCTCTGGGAAAAGAGAATAAATGATAAACACCTTCAGTCAGTAAAGTTTCTCACAAGCTCCCACTGAGGCCCCTGCCCTGACATTGATTTCAGGATTACAGAAAAACTTTGGGCCACAATTCAGACACTTTTTGACCCACAGGAATTTGTTTTATGTGATGAGTTCTAAAACAATCCCTGCTGAAGTAAAGGTTGAACAGAGCTGTGCAAAAACACAGGTTTTGCACAAGAGCTGCCAAAGACACCATAAAACCTGAGTTTTACCCCAGCCACAGGCTCAGACTCACAATTGTGTCCTTGACTGGCTCATCCAGTGTGGAGTAATCCTCATCAGGAGAGTGAGATCCCACAGGGACAGTGATCTCCCCTTCCACTGGAATATCCTGGGATATTGACACATCTGTCAAACCTGGGAACTGAATGGGTACAAACCTTTAGGAACAAACACAAACACGCTTCCGTGTACCTCAGATGGGTTGGGGATGGACAGAGCTGCCCAGAATTCAGGGATACAACGAATAAAAGCTTCTGCAGCAGGGCCGGGCTGTCGCTGCCCGATGTGAGCAGTGATGCCTGAGGAGCTGAGCAGGTGAGTGTGATCCTGTCCCCTGCCACCCCCAGGACCTGCTCCCTGTGCTCTGCTCCGGCAGTAACTGAAATAAGTAAAAAGCTGTGTTTTAAGGGAGGTGATGCCTGAGGGCTGCACAGCCGCACCAGCCCCCGAGTACCCCCATTTAACATTAACATTTACATTCAACATTTAACATTAACAGCCCCGGGGAGCTGCACGGACAGCCCCGGCCCGGGCACGCACCGAGGCTGCTCAGGGGCCAGGTTTACCCTGGTTACGATGGGCTGATGCCCTCCCCGCCTGCGGGGAAAGCTCCCGGGTGCCCGGAGGTGAAGGCAAACAGGGCACAGCCCGACCGGTTCTACGGCAAACGCTGGCCAGGCGGGGCACGGAGGGCACGGAGGGCACGGAGGGAGGCCAGCGGCCCCCGGCCCTGCTCCGACCCCGTCTCCTTTCCTGTCTTCTTTCCCTGCCGCCTTCTCGCCCCTGTCCTCGGCCCCCTTCCCCGCCGCCGCCCGCCCAGGCCTCCAGACCCCGCTGCGCCTTTGCCCGGCACCTGACCGGCTGCCTGGCGCTGCTCAGGGAGAGAGGGAGGCCCGAACACCGCGGCCCGCCCTCAGTCCGGTCTCCCCGGTTCCCCTCCCGGCTCCCCCGGCCGCTCTCACCAGGGTCCCCCCGGCCCCGCTCCCCTCCGCCGCCGCCATCTTGGCCGCC
>WBNO01023171.1:1115129-1209829 GCA_013400575.1 Peucedramus taeniatus
GCCCGTGCCCTGCATCGCTCCGGGCAGGGCTGGCGTTCCCCGGGCGGCGGCCGCCACCCCCGGCGTGTCCGTGTCCCTGCAGTGCCACCCCCGGGGCCACCCGCAGCTGTCCCCGCGCAGGGACAGGCGGGGTCCCCCGTCCCGCTGGGTTGGCACCGGTGGCGGGACCGGCCGAGCCTGCCCAGCATCAGTGTGCTCGTTTGGGGACAGTGATCCCCGCCCGGGGCAGGCGCTCCGTTATTCTGCATCTCCCGGGCGCGGGGGGAGCGGGGCGGGTCCATCCTTGGCCATCCCGGCACCCTGCGGGACCGCCGTGAGCGTGAGAGGGGCCCTGCAGCGCCCTGCTGGAAATCCTCCTTTTGTTGTCGGTGTTCTGTCATTCTTCAAATCACGGTGAGCGTTTTTCCCAATGAAATGTCGATTTCAATGTGTACTTTGCGGGAGGCGCCTGTTCAGAAGTGCTGACAGATCACCGGAGCACCTGGGCCAGGTTGTGTCACCTGAAACCGCCTAGTCCCACGTGTTTGACACTGACCTTCTGGCTGCTTAGGTTTATTTTCCCTCCCCACAGCTGTGGATCCACCTTCATACACACCTTCCCTGTGTCATCTCCCACGCCTTCCTGGACTCCATGATCTTAAAGGTCTTTTCCAATTTAAACGATTCCATGATTCTCTGCTGTTATTGATGCAGTAGAATCCAGGCCCAGGCCAACAGAGCATCCGTGGGGGCAGTGGAGGGACACAGTGGAGGGACAATCCACGCTGGTCACACACGGTTTTCCTGCCAGCTGGTTGGTTTCAGTTGGTGTTAATAGGTTTAGCTGCTGCCCTTTTGTTCAGAATAATTCAGAGCTTCCTTGTTATCGAGGCCATGGCTGGAATAGCCCGTGTTTGCCCATCTGGAAGCAGCAGAGACAAAAGCTGGTGTGACTGAAACTGCCGACGTCACAGGGCTGTGAGACCTAACGTGGGTTCAAAAACCCAAATCTCTGCACAGTCCAGGGCAAAGAAAAACCCCAACAAAAGGGAAATCAGAGGGATTAAAACAAACCTGCTTGCTAATGAAAATGCTTTTTTTCATCACTTTGTTGAAAACCATTTCCCTTTTCAGTGTTTGTAGTGCACAGGGATGTGAGGGATTTCGCTGGGTCAGCAGACCCAGCCCAGGGAGACTGGCCAGGGAGGAAGGGCAGAAGAAGAAGAAAGCAGAGCACACCCAGACAGCACTGAGAACCCCCAGGGCTGAGGATTTCTTGCCTGAAATGCTGTGGGATGTTTTTGTAGCTGATCCAGCAGGCTGACAAGGAGGTGCTGGGGCTAATCCTGCCTGGGCTTCCATCAGCTCCCTGTGTTAACAGATAACTTAAAAAGATAGGTATATCTCTTACTCCTGTCCATGTGGAGCTGTGGGTGGGAATCTGGGGTACTTATTGGCCATGGCCTCACCACGGCCAGCTGGCAGATCCCAATGTCCACTCATTGGGACAGCCATGGCTGACAGTCCCTCTGTGCCCCTTGGCAGGGTGGGGTGGAGGTGTCCTCAGCTGCTGGGATGCAAAAGTGGTGGTGGTCCCAGTAGGAGAGTGAGATCCAATGAGGATAGAGGGTGGAGTACCTGAAGGGGCCTACAAGAAAGGTAGAGAGGGATTTTGGAAAAGGGATGGAGTGACAGGACAACGGGGAATGGCTTCAAACTGAAAGAGAGCAGAGTTAGATGGGATAATGGGGAGAAATTCTTCCCTGTGAGGGTGGTGAGGCCCTGGCAGAGGTTGCCCAGAGAAGCTGTAGCTGCCCCATCCCTGGACGTGTCCAAGGCCAGGTTAACTGAATGAGGGGGGTACTTCAGGGGGCTCTACACTCCTTTGGCCTTTCATGATTAAGGGAAACTGGTCCCATTCCCTCCACCCAACTGATGTGTCACCAGGGGTGAATCTGTTGCAGGGGCCTGCAGCCCACCATATCCTNCTGGCCTTTCATGGATTAAGGGAAACTGGTTCCATTCCCTCCACACAACTGATGTGTCACCAGCTGGAACAAATAAAATCCCAGGGGTGAAGCTGTTCCAGGGGCCTGCAGCCCACCATATCCTGGGGAGGGTCCTTCTGCAGTCACAGCCCCACCAGTGCTGCCTTTGAGTGTGGTACTTTCTCTTGTTGACTGACACCCCCCAACAGCTGAGAAGTCACAGCTACGTGGGACACCACAAGGGGACAAAGTATTTGGTATTGCCAAGTGGGGAATTTGACTGAAGCAGAGAATAATATTTTTCATTTGTAACAGTCTTGGGTGTGAAAGGCAGTAATAGAAAATAATACTTTGAGTCAGAAATGGAAATGATTTTTATTGTAAACTTGGCTGCGTCCCTTGTTTCTCGTGCCAGCAGTATGGAGAGTCACTGGCAGTGCCAATGCTGGTCCCACACATTGTGCTGGCACTGCTGAGACCACCATGGCCTGTCCCTGGTCAGGAAGAGAGAAGGACTGGGAGGTGTCTGTCCCTTCATGCCCATCCCCTTGGCTGGCCAGGATCAGGATCTGATGTGGGCACTGGGAATTTGGCTCCAACAGCAGCTTGTCCACGCCCAGAGCTCGCCAGGCCAGCACTGTTGTGACAGAGGAGCCTTTCTCAGGGCACATGCTCCAGGCCACCAGGGTGTCAGAAGTTGTGACTCCATGGCATCACTGTGGCTGTAAGAATGGCTGCTTTACAGCAGTTTCTTTCTGTGCTTCATCTGGGTTTCTTTAATCTCTCCTGCTCACTGTGCTCTGCTGTGTGTATGATAATGCAAAACCACCTATTTCCCCTGGTCTTTGATCTTCTCTCCCAATTAAATATCAAATGAAGTTGGAGAAATGTCAGATGAAGGCTTTTCTCATTAGTGCCTGTGAGTGCTGTGATGGTGAAAATTGTCCTTTGAAGCTCGAAGAGCTGTGAGTTCTCATGCAAATGTTGTGTATGTGGTTTTGCATTTGATTTCTGTCCAGCATGGAGCTCTGCAGAGTGCCTGGGACTCTGCTGGCAGTTCCCAGCCTCCCCTGGTACTGTGAGCACTTCATCCTGAAGGATAACATGACAAAGGAATGTGTAGGGACCGTGTGAGCTTTTCCCATGAATGGAGTTCCTTGGACACCCAGGAAAGGTCCCACCATCATCATCATCATCATCATCACCATCATCATCATCATCATCTCTGCAGGTCCTGCAGCTCTGTGTGTGGGAACTGATGTGTCCCCTCAGGGAACTCTTGTGTCCCCCAGCATGGCAGACCTGTTCTGGGCAGGTTCCTGTGCTGTTGTTGGATGTGGTGCCTGGGGGTTTCATGCTGTGGAGCGTGGGAAGCAGCGTGGCATTGGAACAGGTTATTTAATGGGATTGAAGCCATCCAGCATGGCCTGTCTTCCCAGTTCTCCAGAACCCCATGTCCTGGTTCCTGGGAAGGCTGTGGGGACAATGGAATCTGTTCCTGCAGTGTGTTACAGACAGATCCTGGGGACTGTGTCCAAACAACTCTAAAGCTCCTCTGGAAAATGGGGGAAGAAGAAGGAGTCTATCCCACACCAGGAGAGGCTGCAGCTCTCCAGGCAAGCACAGCTTGGGAGACACAGCTGGGCAATGAGGTGCTGCAGTGACAATGTCCTGTCCCACAAAGACAGCTTAGCCATGAGACAGTAAGGAGCAGGGAGGGAATGACCTGCTGGAAAATACATCACTCTCCTCCAGCAATAATGTGATCTCTTGTACTTGTTGGCTTCTTGCTGGTGTTCCTCATCCTTGCTGGGGATTTCAGCCAGTAAGGCACCAGCTACTGCTGGTATCTTGTAAAATTGTCTCGGGACTTCCCAGCTCTGTCTCAAAACACATCACAGCCATAGCCAGAGCCCAGTTGTCCCTGGGAGCATCTGTGCCCTGCAGGCATCCTCAGCACAGCTGGGCACAGGGGGTCTCTGCAGCCAATAGCTGCTGATGAAGCAGCTCCTGCTCCTGGGCTCTGAGCACAGGACTAGGGCCCCAGTTGGTGAAAATCTAAACCAGACACACTTTAACCAGAGACTAAAACACAATAGCAGAAAAAAGAACAAAAGCCCTCCCAAAAGCCAGCTCACCCCCAGCGCCAGAGCTGTATCCTCAATGCAGGCAGGAGAGATGAGGGGCCGGCACAGGATCTACCAGATCCAGCTGTGAGGCAGATCCCACTCTTTGTTCCAGGGCTCGAGGATGTGTTTGCTGGCTTTTGCTCCCCCTGGAGCAGCTCTCTGGCTGGGCAGGTTGTCACTGTTGGGTTTGCTTTGCTGTGGCTGAGGCGCCAGGCTGGGCACAGGATGGTTTGGCTGTGCTGTGATGTGCCCAGGCTTGGCTCCTCATCCCTCACTCCCTCCCTGCTGTGGTCCTGAGCTCCCCAGCCTCCCCCCTGGGAACCACTGGCTCCTGCTGGTTACAGCTGCTCCATCCATGCCCAGGTGTGCCCAGGGATTTGTTTGTTTTAGGAAGCACAGGGCAGGAATGTGGGCAGGGGTGGCTGGGAACAGCAGCAAGCCAGCCCTGTCCCTGCCAGCTTGGGGGCTGGTGGGAGGGCTCTGGAGCAGCCTTGGTCCAGCTGAAACAAGCCAATGTGCAATATTTTGTGATGGCATTTTCCAGCCCACATATCCTTCTCGAGGACTCGCCTGCATACAGCAGCACAAGGGGCCACGACAAGAGGCAAAATTGTTTTCATGTGTTTAAGGATATTTTTTCTTGTGCTGCACATGAGGCATGCAGGGAGCTTTTCATCCATCTTCTACTGCCTTTTCTGGCTCCTTCCCTGGGAGGATGTGGGTGTTATCCATGTTCTGTGTGTCTCACAGCCCACGGCTCACAGCAGCACTGCTGCTGACCTAAGAGTTTCCTCTTGAGTCACTGTATGAAGACTCAGCTTTTCTGGCTTTTTTTTTTTTTGTTGAGGTATTGTTGGAATATTTTATTCCTAATGCTGTTGGTGGCACACTGATAACTACAGATGTGGCATCCCATGCTTGCCACCAGGCTTTTCTGTCCTGCTGGTTGCCAGCCTGGCTCTGTGGAGTGACAGTGCTGTCCCTGCTCTGTTCTGCTGCAGCAGGCAGCCAGACACCTGTGGCACATCCTGGCCATGCTGCAGCCTCCTGCCCACACAGCGTGGCTCTGGCACTGATCCCTGGCTGCCCAGCCACGGATCTGGGCTGCAGGGAGGGCCTGCAGTGCCAGGCTGGGCCATTCTCCAGGGACAAAGGGGCAGGTGCTGCTGTGGGGGTTCTGTGGCACTGCCTGGCAGGAACACAGAGGTTTGGAGAACTGTGGGTTCAGAGGAAAAAAACTTTGATGAACAATCAGACCTATTTGCAGGTACTGAGCACCAAAATGCAGCAGCTGTGGAACTGCTGGAGAAGTTCAGGAGGCAACAGTAATTTTTCCTTACTCAGCATTAAATGAATTTTCCAAACACACAAAGCTTCTGTCTGAGATCTGACACATGTGAATGAAAAAGTTTTTGGAACCTTGTTTGTGTGCTGGGGATGGTGAATTGTCCACCCTGGCCTGTGTTGTATCTCACAGCCTCTTCAGTGCCACCAGCCGAGCTGCTGCACTGGGAGCAGTGATCCCAGCCCGTGCTGGCTGTTTTCTCCTGGGGCACATTCAAACATGGTCTCTCTGCCCCATGTCCTTTCTTGTCACCAAATTCTTTGTGCAGGTGAACGTTTGGTCATGAGTTGTTCAAGTGATTATAAGAATAGCAGAATAGCCTGAGATAAAGTCTATAAATATAAGTACAGCCCAGAAGTCAGTTGCTCTCTCAGTCTGATCTTGCTCCTTTTTAGCCTGTTCCCCCAGCCAAGCCTGATTTTGAAGAGCCTAGGGATGTTTAAAATAAGAATAGATTTATTAATGTTACTAAACCTTACAGCTGTGAGAATGGAGAACAAGGGACACAATCTGTTGCTGTTCCATCGCAGGATGAACTGGTGACTTGGATAACATCTGGGGACCCTTTGATGTGGAAGCACAAAGCCAGACCCCCAAGTCCTTGCAGAAGTGCCCAGAGTGGGGGTAGCTCTTGGCAAAGCCCCCCTGAGTGTGCTCTGCAGATCAGGCTGCCCCAGTGTCGGTCAGGTTGGTGATGCCCAGGAGTCTCCCGGGAGGTGCCAGCTGGTGCAGAACAGGCCATGTCCCCACTGGCATCATCTCCCAGCCTGGATCCGGAGGGATGCGCGTTCCTCCCCGCACCGAAACACTTGAGATCGCTGTAAGCCGGCGGCGATCCCTCCCTGGCGTGCTGTGTGACTCAGCTGGCCCCTGCCCAGCCCCGCTGCGCCCTTATCGAAGGAAACTCTGAAATCATCGGTGCTTGGAGCGAGCGCGGCTCCCTCGCCCGTCGGAACCTGCCCTGCCTGGGAAGGGGCTCTGCAGATCATGAGACGTCTCCGTGGGGATTGCTCGTGCTCTGCCCCGGATAAGAGTCCGTTGTTTTCATGTTTGTTTTCCCTGTGTCCGTCCTGCCTGTGCAGCGGGGAGCCGCGGATCTTGGAGCACACCCTCTCCTGCCGCTCACGCCAGAGCTCCGTGCCAGGAGCCTGCTCGGCTGCTCTCGGAGCCGGGGGCTCTGGGTGGCCTGGAGCACTGCAGGCATTTCTGCAGCTCTGCCCTCGCCCTCCTGATGCCCCTGGGAACGCGGCTGCTGCCCCTCCCTGACAGCTCACTCCTCCCAAGGGAGGGCAGAATCCGTTTGTTTTCCATGGCTCAGCTTTGTGTATTTTTATTTTTCAAAGAGCCTGTCTTTCATTCCCCAGCCCGAGGACCTGTCCCCAGGCTGGTATTCTGAAGGCGGTGACTGCCTTCTGTAGGACAGTGATGCAAACAGGCGTATGAATAGGTGCAGCAGCCAGAGCCTCCTGCCAGCCTCACCCTGCTTCCAGCTGGCTGCCTGCTTGGCTTCCAGCCCCAAAATGTCACCCGGCTGCCACAGCCACAGCTCACCTGGCAGCACCATCCCCACCACTCACCTGGCCATCCCTGCTGCAGGGACAGGCATGCAGCAGCCTCTGTTGGGAGTTCTCAGGAAAGCTGCTGAGTGCTGCCACCCTTGGAGCCTCCCATGCGGGGTTTGGGAGCCGCTGAGTGCCCGGCTCAGGAGCTGCCCAGCACTTCCAGCAGCTCCAGTGCCCACGGAGCTGGGCACTGTCCCCCAGCTGTGGCTCTCCCTCCTACGCCCGGGTTCATTGTGCTCCAGGGCAGTGCTGAGCAATTCCCTGCTGTGCTGACAGTCGGATTGGGACACAGCTGGTCTGAAATTCCTGCAGGTGTGGCGTCACCAGCCCCGTGGTTGGGCTTGGTCTGTGGTGAACCAAAGAACTGTGATGGCATTTCATCCTGTGACTCTTCTCTGCCTCTGCGACCCCAGGAGCATTTGTTTAAAAAAATGTTGCATTATTTCTTACTGCGCATTTCACCACTTTTGCTGATTTCTAAGGCAGCTCATCTTTTCTTAACTTCCATTTCAGTTGGCCACGTGTTCTGGGCTGGCTGCCCTATGTCTCTTTCCAGTTTTGCTGAAGCAACTCCTCCGGCTTTGCAGGGCTGCAAGGTTGATTTGAAAGGCCAGCAAAATGGCAAAGGGGAAAAAACTAATCTGTGAGAAGTTCAGGCTTCCAAAGTGCAGTTTTACCTGTGGCTCATCCATGGAGCACTAAGGGAAGTGCTGATGCCAGCAGTTTTGCTGCTGTGGAGAGAACAGGGGTGCCCTGGCTGAGCTGGGCCAGGCAGGAGGCTGTGCTGCAGCATCCTCTGCTGCCCTTGTGTTTCAGAAGCAAAAATAATTTAAAAAAATTCATCCAACACACTGTCCCTTATAAAAATACTAAGCATTCAGCCTGAAGTGCTGCTCTCTAGGAAACCAGTACAAGCCAGTGAGTGTCACTGGGAGAATGGTGTGCTTCATGTCTGTGCTTTGAAATGTGGCTCTGCTGCATGATTCTCTTCCTGATCCGTGGATCTGTCAGT
The DNA here is from genome assembly GCA_013400575.1 of Peucedramus taeniatus. Classification (NCBI taxonomy): domain Eukaryota; kingdom Metazoa; phylum Chordata; class Aves; order Passeriformes; family Fringillidae; genus Peucedramus; species Peucedramus taeniatus. The sequence goes on from WBNO01023171.1 coordinate 1,123,145, forward strand.
GTGGAGGTCTTGGGAAGAAGATGCTGAATAACTTAATCCAAGGGAGGGTGAGAGTGCATCCTTCTCCCAGAAGCTGTATCCCACATCACTCACTCCCACTTTTCTCCAAAACAGACCAATATACCCCCAAACTTTGTTGTCCTTCCAATCTTTCTTGGTTGCTCAGTGTTTTGGTTGGGGTTTTGGGCTGATATGTTGCCAAACTTCCAAGCTGTTGTTGAGGAGACCCATGATCTCCTTGTGCTCCAGGCATCCAGGAAAGAGCCTCCCTGTGTGTTTAACTGCCTTGAGCTTCAATGTGCAGCCTCATAACCTTTGCCAGCTCATCTGGAGCATGGCAGGTTCAGCAGAGCTGGTTTCCTTCAGGCAATGAGGGAGATAAAGCAGGCGTGAGAATAATATGGTGAGTGTGAACCCTTGCTGTCTGGGTCCTTGGGTATTTAATTTAACAGTAAATAAAAAAATAAACCTGTCAAGCTCGTTTGGGCACTTCCCACAAGGCTGGCTGGGCAAGGAGAAGAATTCATGAGAATAAAAGATTGAAGTTTAGGACAGGAAACAAACTGTGGAGGGTGGGGGGAGAGTGGAAGGGGGATGTGTGAGGGGAGGCGATGGTCCAGAGGGCAGGGAACCAGCTTGCAGAGCAAAAGGTCACTGGTGAGGGAGAGGTACTGAGAAATTCCTTTTTACTGGGAGCACAGCCCTGCTCTTCTGCCTGGAGCCTGGGCTGGACTGGCTGTGAAAGGGAAGCAGCAGCTTATGAACAGCTCAGTCAATGAAGGGCTGATTAGGAGAGGTAAATGTGTGACAGAGTGTGAGACATCCAGTAAATTCCTTCACAAGAGATTTGTAAAGCACAGCTAAATATAGCAAGTTATTTTTAGCAGTTCATACTAGCCACTTACTCCTGGCAAGTGGAAAACCCGTGTCAGTGTGGGAAAAATGGCCTTTGTCCAATGTGTCAGGATTTCTGAGTCCCCACAGAGCCTTCAGGGGCACTTGCGGACGGCTTGCCCTGGGTCACTGCCAGGCACTGCCTGTCTTGGGCAGCTCTGGAATTCCCTAGTGGTGAGCATCTCTCCTCTGTGCAGCACCGAGAGGGCTGCATTCCTTGCAGGATCCTGTGTGGATTTGGGATTACCTAGAAGGCTAACTGGAAGGTTATTTTTCTTATCTTCATCTGAAAAAATTATCATGTTTCTGTGTTTGAGCAGCTGTGGAGTATTTGGGAGTGTTCCATGAGTCAGGGCTTGTTACTCCTGATCCCAATGGCACATCTGGGCTCAGCAGGGGAGCTCATGGCTTTCCAGGCTGAGCTATTTTTGTGGGACAGAGACTGGGGACTTCATGCAGGTAGTACACACAGTGTAAATCCAACACCTTGGAGCAGAGTCTGGCTCCTTAGCCACTTACTTTGTGTGTGGGCTCCTAAAACTCTGCTACAAGGACAGAGAATTCCTGGGAAACAGTGGGTAGGGTCCTGTGTCCAGAACCTCCTCCCCAGGGTGGTGATGGTGATCAGCTCCATCTCCTTAGTGATGCAACTCCCTGGGGAATTCTTTGGCGGGAGTTGGTAACAATGGACACATTATTTTCCCCTTAGGAATCACAGCCCTCTCTCTGCATGCTGGAAAAAGTGGAATTTCTCATGCTATGTGTATGCCATGCACAGCTCTCCACCAGGGAGGAGAAAATCATCCATAGGGACCATTGGTAGGAAATGTAGGTATGTCCTCAGCTGCTGTGTGTTGGGGTCTTGCAAGGTTTCCCTGACAAAAATGGATTTCCAGGGTTAAGATCCCAAAATTTGCCATGTCTTAAAATGCCCTTGTTTAAGGGAAGAGTGAACTTTCATTGTCTTTTGTTTGCTTATTTGAAAGGAAAGTGTGTGGCTGCCTTTAATAGTTCTGTTTTCAAGCTGGAGAAGAAGAAAACCAAATGCAAAGATGGAGCTCCTGCTTAGCTTTGCTCTGGTTATTTCACTGCCATGATCACACTCAGACTGTGTTTTCCCTATTGATTCCTTGGGTTTTATTCATGGGTTGCTGAAGCTGTGACTGAGTTGCTCTGGCACTGCAATCTGTGGGTCGGGGGGATGCAGAACCTCAGGAATTGCTTTTCCCCCCATGGAAATCTCGGCTGGCTGCTCTTCCCCGAGCTGCCCATGCATAGATGCAGGCAGGGAGACCAGTGAAAGTCACTTCCCACCTTCCAGTGTGGGCTGGGACATCCTGCCCCTTCCCAGGAGCAGGACAGGGATGCTGCAGCCCCATCACTGCTCAGCTATTTATGCCTTCAGCTGGATCAAATTAAACTCAGGACTGCCTTTGCACTGAAAGTGTCACTGGCCAATGATTGCAAAGATGATGAGGTTGAGGGGCGGTATTTTTATTTTGTTTTTTCCTCCTTCATTTGCTCCCTGGGAGCAGAGTGTGATGGGGATTAGCCAAAGGGCTGCTGAGACCACTGCTTGCTCTGCCCCTTAGCTTCTGGAGAAGCAGCAATTCCCACTTGGCTGTTTCCTAGGTGCTGTGTGTACCAGCTGCTGCACAGCCAACGAGGGTCATATAAACAAGGGCTATTTGGGTGTGGATAACAGGGCTGAGGGTGCAGGCAGCCTGGCCCTGGCCAATGTGATGTGTACCCTCCACACCCACTCTCCTGCACAGTTGGAGATGTTCTGTTGGTTTTCAAAGTGTTTATGTCTAAAAATCAGGCTGTTTTTTGCACCTGTGTCACACCCAATGTCCCATTGTGTCCCTGTGGTGTTAAATGAGGCAGCCCAGGCAGGGCCCTCCTGTCCTGGCTCAGATCCTGCTGGTCCCCATAGCTGTCACCACTTGGTTGTCACAGCCACTTCTATTTCCATGTGCTCAGGGGCATGGTTTCCTCTCTTGGGAACAGAGGACCATTGCAGTCACACAGACTGTGACCTCTGGGTTGCAATTAGTAAAGCTAATTAAGGATGTGCACCTGTGACACTTCAAGCATTGCAGACCCTTGAGCAGCACCTCTGTGCCCCATTCTCTGGCCGTGTCTGCTCACCCTGTACCCCCATGGTTCTCTTCTGTGATGATGGTTTCCTTCTGGTTTAAATTCTAAGCACTGGAGGAAAAAGCAGCAGCACAGTCTGGTTTGGGGCTCTGCTTGTGTTTGTGTTTTGTCAGAGACCTGTGGCTTTTGCAGTGGTAGCAGCACTTTTTTGTTTGTGGTTTTTGGTTACCTGTGGTTGCTGTCAAAGGTTGAAGTGAGAATTGTAGGTCCTTACTGAGCAAGCTGTGAGGCACATCCTTCCAGAGCTGCTGGCTCTGGAGGTGTGTTTATCCACACATAAATACATCCCTGAGTTCTCTGTGTGCCTCCTGAAGCTGGCATGGCTGGCATTGGTGCTCCCCACTGCTGCCCTGCAGCCTGGCTGGGGGCACTCTGTGCAGGGATGGAACTTTGACTAGGAGAATAAATTATTATAACCACAAATGGTGAAATTTGGCATTGCTTCCTGACACTGGAAGTCCTTCAGGACTCCTGATCGAATTCATTTGGGTGTGTTTCCATGGAAACAGGCTGAGCAGGCAGGGTCCTTGGGTAGTGCTGAGCCTTGGTGTGCTGTTGGCAGGGATATTCCCACTTGGAGCATGGCACTATTCCTTGATCCTTGGGTCCTGGTGCTGGGGGAGCAGGACAGGCCCTGCAGCTGCCTCTCCCTCCTGCCAGGCTCTGGGGGTGCAGAGCAGGAGCCTCTGGCAACTGAGTGTTTTTACTGGAGGGGAAAACATTTCTGACAGTTAAAACAAGGGAGAATACAGACTTATCTCTCCCAGCGTGGGATGGAGCACCATTTTTCCACAGCAAGTCTTTTCCTGCTGGCTCCTTCCTGTGGTCAAGCCTCTTTCCTGTGGCCGTGGCTTATCCCTTTCTCTCCAGCCCCCCTGCCCTGCCTGATGCGGTGCCACCACTGTCACCACTGCCATTCGGGTGCCACCAAGGGAAGGGGCAACATCCCACCAAGTGTCTCTGAGCACTGACACCAATTCTCTGCCTCAGGGCCTGGTGCTGGGCCCTGCAGGGACACAGCCCCTGAGTGGGGACATCCTCTGTTCCCACAGTGCCAGCAGTCAGTGAGCCCCTGCTGTGTCCCAGTCACACCCCAGGGCTGTCCCACAGTGCCAGCAGTCAATCAGCCCCGTGCTGTGTCCCAGTGACACCCCAGAGCTGTCCCACATGCCAGCAGTCAGTGAGCCCCGTGCTGTGTCCCAGTGACACCCCAGAGCTGTCCCACAGTGCCAGCAGTCAGTGAGCCCCGTGCTGTGTCCCAGTCACACCCCAGAGCTGTCCCACAGTGCCAGTGGTCAATCAGCCCCATGCTGTGTCCCAGTCACACCCCAGAGCTGTCCCACAGTGCCAGCAGTCAGTGAGCCCCGTGCTGTGTCCCAGTCACACCCCAGAGCTGTCCCACAGTGCCAGCAGTCAGTGAGCCCCATGCTGTGTCCCAGTCACACCCCAGGGCTGTGGCAGTGCTGCAGCAGCCGTGATGCTGTCCTGTGCATGCACACAGGAGCTCTGTCAGGAGCCGATGTTCAGCCAAGGCTCGCTACGTGTGGGAGTCGAGTTGTGTTGGTCTGGACAAGCCTGGTTTCCATTAAGAGCTCCTCCAGAGCCCGCCAAGCACGCATGGGATGGGCTCACACCCCCCTCCCTCTCTCCCTCCTTCTCCCCTGGCTGACAAGGACACACAGCTCATGGAGACCCTCTGTCCCTGCAGGTACCACCCCGGGGACCTGCGTGTGCTGCCATGCTCACAGGTGCACTGGAGCCATGGTGCCTTGTCACTGCCCCCAGCCAGCACCCCTGGAGGGGACAGACAGACAGAGGATGCTGGCTGGGGGTGCTGCTGCTTTCAGAGGGGCTCAAGGACACACACTAGACTGGGAGGGGTGTTTGGAGGGAGGGATTGAAAATCACCTGTGACCAGCAGCAGGGGAGGGGCTGGATGGGGCCACAGCAGCCTCAGGGATGGTGACGGGGATTTGCAGGGGGTGAACAAAGATTCCCCTGAGCAAGGGCTGAATGAGCCTCCAGCCTGGCCTGAGCAAGCACTGGGGGGACTGAGGGGGAATTATTTGCTGAGGTTTTCCATCAAGTCAATGACATCGTTCTGTGCGAGAGTTCATCCATTTACGTGCTCCAGCCCCTGGCAGCTGGGGCTAAATAGCGACATTCAGGCCTGAATCTGCCCATTCAGGAGCAAAGGTTTGACCCATCAGAGGGAGCTGCTGAACGAGGCTTTTGAGGGAGAAGCAGGGACTGCACTCTGAGCCTGCACTGGGGGCTCAAAAGTCCCCTCACCCCTGCCTGCCCATGGACCTTGGGGAGGGTCAGGAACTCCTGACCTGGGGACAGGGAAAGCAGGACAGTCTGGGGACCTGCCAGTATCCCACACAGGCCACTTGATTTCTTTTCCCCAGCATTCATTTCAGTGTTGTCCAATTTTTCTCTCCCCTTCACAGCAGAATTTCAGAACATCCCATGATTGCCACCACAGTAGTAAGTTTTATTTTCAAATTAAAAAAACCCATCCATGTACACCAAGTTCCTATATACAAGAATCATGGTGCTGGTTTGGCAAAGCAGTGGTGGGAGCTGGTTGCCCGTTAAGATCTGTGCATTCACCTCTTCCCCACTTGTAATTTCATGAATTTCTGAAAGTGCCATCTGTGCACTGCCAAAAGGAGTCCAGCCTGGAACTGTGCCTATAGCTGGAGTCCCAAATTAGGGGAAGTAGCAATGTAAATCAGAGTCTAACATTCCTTTTCTTTTCCTTTTGTCGCCTACATCCTACTCTCTGAGGTCAGGCAAGTGCAGCATCCTTCTGTTTGTATCTCAGGAATTGTAGCTTTGTGCAGGATGATGTGGTCAATCCAATGAGTGTGTTGTCCCTGGGTCAGGCTCTGTAGTGGTGTCACTGTCACGTCCCAGGGTCCCTCTGCCAATGCCAGCAGACGCCATCCAGACGTGTCCTGCGGCCACACAGGGTGCAAAGACACAAAGCATCCTTTGGGCCAGAAACTTCTCCGGAAGGTCCAAAAATAATTTGAACTGAGCCACAGAAAACATCAGGCAATTTCTTTGCTTCCAGCCCAGACTGTTCCTCACCAGCAGGAGCAGCAGGTCCCAGGGCCATCTGTGGGTGCCCAGGCAAGCCCAGCTGAGCCCCTTGGCTCAGCTGTGTGCTCTGTGGCACTGTCCTTCCCTCAGGGCCTGTCTGTGTCCATGACCACACAGAGGGACAGTTATTTTTAGTCCTGCCTTTTTCCTCACATTTATTTTCTGACTCTACAGATTTTTCTCTCATATTAAGAAACAATTCCTGTGAACAGTGGCCAGCCTGCCCAACAGCCCCTGTGCTCCAAGGAGCTGTGCTGGTGCACACAGAGCCCTGGAGTATCTCCTGAATGTTTTCCTGCAGGGAAGTGTGTCAGTGTCCCTTCCTGTATGTGGCTGGACACAAGGCCATCGATCAGTTGTTGTTCTGTGTGGTGCATCCATTAGTGCTGCAGAAGCTTTTTCAGAGAGAAAAAAACCCAAATCCAATTCTCTCTGCAGCCTCTGAGGATTATTAATGCTGCAGCATTTTCTGCAGCGCTGAAATTCCCAAAGCCTATGGGTTTTCATAACCCCTTCCTATGGTCTTGTTCCATTCAGGATAAATTCCTAGGACATGCAGGCTCTGTAGAACAATTGCAAAAACCCCAAGCTGACTGCTCTGTCCTTTTCCAGGATACTCCTCAGCAGTGCAGAAGTTCTCCCAGACTCTGCAGTCCTTCCAGTTCGACTTCATCGGTGACACACTAACGGATGATGAGATCAATATTGGTGAGTTCTCTGCTTTTTGAAGCCGACAGTCTCCCTCTCTAGGAATTAGCCTGCCTGATGTTTTTTAAGCAGCCTCAGGAGCCGGGTTCCAGGCAGCTCTTCCACAGCTTATTTTATGAAGTTGAACAGTCACGGGTCGAGTTTCACATTCCCAATTCAGCGGATAATTTGCAGAGGTTTTCCATGGCTCCAGGCCTGCTCCATGCTGCCAGGTGCTGGGGAGGAGGCGGCGTGGTGCTGACCTCCCAGCCAGCCCCCCTTCCCAGAGCTGCAGTGGAGCCCAGCTCTGGGTGCTGCTCCCAGAGCTGCCTTTGCTGGAAAGGCCTCTCAGGAACAAACTGCCCCACGCTGCCCTGCAAAGGCACCAGGCTGCAAACTGCTGGGAAAAAGGGTTGTTGGATGTGTCTCAAATGGAAAACAATGGCTATCTGTGCCCTGGGCAGCCTTGCAGGGCTGCTCCCTGCACATCTGCTTGGGGATTAGTGATCCTGGAGCTGTGTTACATCCCTGCCCTCCCCCGGCACAGCTCTGGGAGTCACTCAGCATCCACAGCCTGGGAGGCCTTAATGCCCCAAATCCTCTGCCTTTCACATGAGTCTGCTCTTGGCTTAGCGAGGTGAGTGGACCCTGCAGGGGTGACAGGGGGCCATAGGAGGGACAACAGAGGATCCTCAGCCCCCGAGGTTCTGACCCTGCCCCATCAGACAAAACAGTTGGCCCACCTGCTTGGGCTGAGGAGCTGGGGCTGCCCATAGGCTCACAGGGCATTGTCCAAGCAGGAGCACAGGGCATTCATGGGGTGAGGCACAAGGCACAGGGTCTTTTCCAGGCTGCTCCCGAGGGCTGCACATAGGGGAAGAAAAGAAAACCAGCTTTTGTCAGGCAGCGATTGCAGAGTGGCAGCAGTGTGACATTGCTGGTGTCAGGTCTCTCAGCCACTGTCAGAAGGGGAAGGAAGTAGAGCCTGTTCCTTGGGCTATTGTATTTAAAGCCACATGAAGCAGACTGCAGCCTGCCCCTCCAAGGCTTGTTTCCTTTATGGAAAGTCTCTGGGTGAAACTTGCTGGAAATGAGTCAGCCTCCACATCTAATGGCAGTAGAGGTGCTGAGCTTCCAAACACATGTGGGTCAGGGAGGGAAGAGCTCTGCCATGTAAATGCCCCTCCTGGGAGCTGAGGGGTCTGAGGCAAACAGCCATGCAAGGAAAGGAGTGTCCTTCTTCTTGGCTGGAAGGAACAAAGCTCTAACAACCAAGCAAGGCTGCTGGGAATGACAGAGGTTGAATAAAGGGATTGTGGGATGAGGGAGAGAAGAGAGCAGATGTAAAACTCTCCGTGGTGAAAGGAGCATGTTTCCCTTCAGTTTTGCTGGGGAGTATTTGTTTTGCTTTTTCAAAAAGAGGTCCCCAGCTTCCCTGTGAAGAAGCCTGGGCTGTGTTCCTCCTCCCACCCAGGCCCTGGTGTGCCTGCAGGGGTTGAGGCTTCCTTATTCCTGACACTGCAGTGGGGCGTTGACGTCTCCGTAGCAGCTTCCATCTGCCAGGGTGCCAGGGATCTGTGTGGGAGTGCAGAGCTCATTTGATGTGCAGGATATGGGAGTGAAGCAGAACACTTACAGGCACTTCTTATGCGCTGCAAGAGAACGTGTTTGGGTTGTGAATGGAGCTCATGTCACACTGCTCTCTCCTTGTGTGGGCACAGAGCAGCCCAGCACCCGAGCGGGTGGCAGCGGGGACACTGCAGGTGGCAGTCAGGAGACTGGGTTGATGTTGTCTGTCATGAGCAGCACTTTTTCCATGGGACATGAAAGGTCGTGGATGCACCCCTGTTACCCCACAGCTGCAGCCCCTCCTGTGCTCCCTCCTGCAGCTCCTCCACTGTCGCTTCACAGGACCCAAATCAGCAGCTCCTGCAGAGATGAAGGGGGCAGTGAAGTGGGGTGGCATGTTCTTCTCTCTCAGGCATGGGAACCTGGAATCCTCTGGCTGTAAGGACCTTCCTGGAATGCTTCTGGCTGCCCAGCAGAGTCGCTCTGGTGTCTCCAGGTGTCAGTTGCCAGGTGTGGCTGGGCAGGCTGTGGCTGCTGGTGGCCCCCCTGCTCCACACTGCCCTGCAAGGGCTGGCAAATTCTGACCTAGACCAGTAGCACAGATCCACCCTGCTGCTCCCAGGCACTGCTGGGCTGGCAGCAGGATCTGAGCCTTGTGTGTGGTGCAGGGTCAAACTCAGTGGGCTGTTCTGTGACTGGAGCCAGGAAACATGTTCCTGGGTTCTTCCTGTAGAGTAAAGGGAAAAAACAGCTAGGGAATGTTTTATGCACTGACATACTCCCTCTAAGTTTGGGGCTGGATTCTTTCTCCCTGTGATAATTCTTTTCCTGGCTCAGGCCCCTGGTGTCCATGCACACCACGTCCATCATCCTGGGCACAGTGACAGCCACAGTGACAGCCACGTGTGGCCCTGGGTGTGAGCACCATGAGCTGTAGGGCCATTGCTTTGCTGGGTGCTGGAGCCCTCACTGGAGGAGAGCTCAGAGCTCAGGAGAGCTCAGAAGCTCCTGAGTCATCAGGAAGGTCTGTTGTGCCACTGCCAGCTGAGGGCCCGTGTCACAAGGCTGCAGTTGTTCCCTTCTGTGTGTCTCATCAGCTGCAGAATGAATCCTCATGCTGGATTTTAGCAGGACAGGTACCTCTCCCACGGTGCAGCTGTGGGTGAGGGGAGAGGGCCCTCAGCTTGCACAGAGAGCACAGGAGCACCCTCTCCCTGACCTGTGGGACAAGTCAATCCTGTGCCTGCACTGCTGTACACCAGCTGTGCCCCCTCGTGTGCTGCCCTGCCCTGCCCTGCCCAGCAGGGAGGGAGGGTCTGAACTGCAGAGCTCTGGGGTCTGACAGAGCCACTCTGGGATGTTCCCAATAGGGCAAGAGGGAGCCTGGGACCCACCAGACCTGTCCCACGGTGTGCTGAGCAGGCTGGAACTGTGGGAAACTTTCCCAGCCAGCTCCCAGGTACACTGGGGTGATCAGGTTGTTCCCCCAGGCATCCAGCACACAGCCATGCTACCTGCATGGGCAGGTGTTTGCCCAGCCTTGCCTTGCAGTCCAGAGGGATGGAGTTTGGCTTGGCACTGTCAATGCTCTGCTGCTGAGAGGTTTCCTCCCTGTGACAAATCCAGCCCCTTCCCAAGTTCTCCTTCAATGTGCAGGGAGAGGGGTGTGGTCCTCCCATTTCACTGAATATAGTTCCTTCACTCAGGACTTTATCCTGAGAAAAAGAAAAAGGCAAAGAAGCCCCAGAGATAGGAAAAACAATCCTTATCTCATTCACTTCTGTGTTTTGCTCAGGTAGAATGTGTTAAAAATTTGTTTACCTGAATTTATGAGTCTGAATAAGCTCTGGTGTGCATTATGCTCAATTACTGACCAATGGTCACACAAGCTGTGTCAGAGACTCTGGAAAAAATCACGAGTTTCATTATTATCTTTCTAAGCCTTCTATAAGTATCTTTTCTCTATTCTGTAGTATAGTTTAGTGTAGTTTTCTTTAATATATCTAACATCACAAAATAATAAAATAGCCTTGTAATCAAATGAAGTCAAAGCATCGTTCTTCCCTGCCACAAAGGGTCAAGACTTCTTACAACAGAGGGGCTGCATGTTCCCCCTTGGTGTGGGGTCAGCTACTCCCACGTAGTATTTTATTTCCCCAGGATAAATTATTCTTATTTCAGTTTGCTAAAGGAAAGGTTTCATGCTATTTTTATTGTAGTTGGACTCCAACTGCTTATCAGTGAGATCTGTTTGTTTCACTTCTAACATTTTGGGGAGTGGTGTCAGTGTCTGTGACCATGTCTACACCTACTGCCTTTCCTCCTGTACTTGGACTTTGTGCCTGCTGGTGCTGCATGTGATCTTTGTCATTCCAGGCCATTTTCATTTGACACACTTGTCCTGGTCCTGGCAAGCACCTGCAGCTCTTTCTGGGACAGAGATGCCAGGCCAGTCCTGGTGCTGCTGGCAGCTGTCCAGGCAGGCTGGGCACCCCTGTCCTGCCCAAAGTGGCAGGGCCTGTCCTGCTGCAGGCTCTGGGGATGGCAGCTCCCCTTCCCCCTCTTTGGCCTTTCCCTGCATTTGCCCCTTCTCTGCCACCTGTGTTGCCATCTCTATAACACAATTCCTAATAAAAGCTAATTAACATCCTCTGACCTTCCCAGGGCCTTCACTCCTTCATTGCCCTGGGTAGGAGACCCTCCTCTCCCTTGCACACATAAATACCCCTCAAGGCCAGCCTGCGCCTGGCATTGCCTCATGCAGTTTCTGCCTAAAGGAGCCGCCTTTTCTGGGATTTTTTGCCAGCCTTTAGACTGCCACACTGGTGGTATAGACACATTGGGGTGTCCTGATATGTGTCACACATTCCAGTGCCACATCCCAGCTCCACTGACCAGCCTCTTCTTCTCTTACAGCCGAGTCCTTTAAGGAGTTTGCAGAGCTGCTGCAGGAAGTGGAGCTGGAGAGGTCCATGATGGTAAGGAGATGGGAACTGGGCTCTGTCATTCCTGACAGGGCTGAATGCCAAATCACAGCCACAGCACTGTGTGCCTCAGTGTGAGGCTTCTCAGCAGAGGGAAGCTGGGAGCACTGGGAATGTGCTCTGTGCTCATCTGGTCCATGGTCCCATGTGGGCCCTGAGCATGGAGCAGGCACAGCAGTAGGTGTGGGGGGCTGTGGCTGTCCCAGGCAGCACAGGCAGGCACAGAGCCCCAGGCCCTGCAGCTGGAAGGGGCTGCAGGGTGTGCAGGCTGCTCACCAGCTGCTTCTGTGGGGAAACCAAGGGTTAAAGAGTAAGAAGTGTTTTTGCTCAGTTTTTGCTGGGTGTAGGAAGGCAGGTGTCCCTGAGCCCATCTGTGCTGGTCCAGCTCCTGCAGTACAATGCACTGCCATCAACTTCCCACTGCCATGTGCCTTCAGCCTCTCCAGGGCTCCTCCAGAGCCAGTGCTGGCTTCCCATTTCACTCCTAATTCCAGGAAAAACATGCAGGTTAGGCTCAGTGGAGAGCTTACAGTGTGCCAGGAATGTGCTGCTTGGCTCTGCCTTCCCCTGCCTCGTGCAGCAGCAGGACTCCTGCCAGGCTGGGCCAGAGGGTCCATGGGCAGGCAAGGAACAGCAGGAAACCAGGAAAGCACTGAGATACTTCTTTTTTATGAATTACATCCCAGGTATAGTGGCTCCTTTGGCAGTGGGGGAGCAGTGGAAGGTGTTGTTTCAGGGGTTATGGGCACTGTCCAATTTTCAAAGTTGGGGTTTTTTGCCCTCTACTTGTAGGACCAGTTCTGTTTTACAGCAGCTCCCTCAGGAGGTTTCACACTCACTGTGTTCATCAGCTTTAAATTCCCTGAAGGGCTGTGCTGGGTGGTGTCCTGTCCCCTTCTCTTCCCCTCTCCCTTTTCTGGAGCTTGGGACAGAGCCTGTCAGGGAAGTGGGGGTGGGAGGAGACAGCAGGTTGGTCCCAGTGCCAGGCTGGAGCTGGAGCCAGTGATACAAACTGGGATGAGTTTACTTTCATGTGGATTCATGGTAAAGGTGTGCAGAGCACCATCCAGGAAAGCATCTCTCAGACATGAGACAGGAGTGGAAGAGACACAGGCAGGCTTTCCCTTTACCTTAGCTGTTCCTGTGACAGAAAACCTGGCTGAATCTCAAGACAAGGGAAATCCATCCTTTATTTGAGAGCAGCCTTGTTAGATGGGGGTGGGGGACACTCCCTGTCACCCACAGGATGTCCCCAAAGCCTCCTGGGATGTGGTTGGGGTTTGCTGTGTGTCACCCATGGGGAAGAGCAGGCACAGATGGTTTAAGTGAATTCACCTACAGGCAGAGAAGAAGTTTCCAGTCAAAAACATTAAAATCTCAGAGCTCTTGGCTTCTAGCCCTGTTCAGCCTCTGTTTAGGAGAAAATTGATCAGCATCCTGCAATTAAAATGCTTTTTCTTTGCACTGTAGGTGCAGAATGCGAGTGATTTGCTGATCAAACCTTTGGAAAACTTCCGGAAGGAGCAGATAGGATTCACCAAGGTAAGGCTTGTTTGTTTGTTTTCAGTGTAAACAGATTTGTTTTCTGTTACTGTGTTTGAATTCAGATTTTTCTCCTGTTGTTGTTAACAAGCAGTTGCTCTACTGCATTCTGACTTCAGGCACTCAGAAACTCCCTGTTCAATGCTGGCTTTCAGCTGCTGGCATGAGGGTTCGTGCTGTGACTTTTAGTCTGATTTTTCAATCTTAAGAGTCTCCAAAATCTTTTCCTGAATTCTTTGGGTTCTCTCCTGGCCTGATTCCAGCACTGCCTCTGTCCTGACCAAGGAGTGCTTGTTTCAGCCAGGAGATCCTCCTTGCTGCTTTATCTCCTCTCCCCTTTGTTCAGTCAGTGCTATTGAGAATAAAATACTTTCTGCAGAGAAGTGTGTGGTAGAGTGGGAGGGAGGAAGGGAAGGAGGGAAAAAGGGAAAGCAAGAGAGGCCAGCAGGCAGAACCTGATTATAGTCATAGGACTTTTGTTATGAAATATTTACATAAAGCATCTAATGAGTCTTTCAGATGGACCAAACTTTTAAAGAAACAAGCTATAAAAAGCAAATTCTGCACATGTGGAGCACAAAAGATCATTTTTCCCTTGTCTGCTATCAAGAAGTCCAGGTTCCATGTTACTCAGCGGCAGCTTGAAATGGGGCTGGCTCTGACCCAGCTCTGAAATGGAGATGTTTTGGAGAACACTTGAGGCTTGGATTCAGCCCAGCCCATCTGGAGGCTTTGACGTTTAATAAATACAGGGTTTGAGAAGAGATACTTGATGGCCCTCCTGCCCTTTGCCATGTCCTGAGGGCTGGTGTGTGGAACCCTCTGAGGAGCTGCAGCCACAAGCATGGCACAGGTGCTGCCAATGGCCCCTGCTCTCGTGTCCTTCAGGCTGTTTTTGTCCCAGAGAGTCCTTGAGGTGTGTTAGGGCCACTTTGTCCACAGCCCAGAGTCCTGAGAGCTGAGCTGGCTGCACCCACAAGCTGTGTGCCCATGTCCTGCTCCCTTCCCTGATGGGCAGGCACGGCTCTCAGCAGGGCTGATGCCACAGATTCACCTGGCAGCCTGCAGCCCTTCCTTGGTTGCTGTGCATGGGCAGGGTGCTCCAGGTGGAAGCACAGGGTGGTGACAGTGGCAGGACACTGCTGAGAGCAGCTGGAGAGGTGGCAGAGGGCAGGGGGTTGTTGCAGGTGGCTCAGCCATTGTAGTTTGGTTTGGGGGTTTGTTTCTTGTGAGGAGCACAAGCTGCAGAGGTGCCAGGGCACTGTGGTGGGAAGAGGGCTGTGCTGTGGCTCAGCACAAGTGCTGCCTGCAGGAGCTCACAGGGCAGCACCTTGCACCGTGCCAGGATCCAGGTGTGCCCACGCTGGCAGCGATGAACAGGGAGGTCCCACTGTCCCCATTGCCACCCCAAAGCCTTGAGAGGGTGTGAGTTTGGCAGCGAGCCCCAGCCACTCCAGCCCCTTATCCTCAGCTCTGATGCTTCCCTGACAGGAGCCTGTGCCACACTGCACCCTGAGGTGTCACCTCGGGCACAGAGCCTTCCTTCACCTGCCAGCCTGCAAACATCTCTGGGTCATCCCCACCTGTCAGGGTGGCTTCCTCCCATTGCTGCTGGGCCTGGCATCGCCCTGTGGACCCTTTCTGATCTGCACCAGGGGCAGAGGCCGAGGCTGGGCTGTGGAACAGCCCGGAGACATGACACAGGGAATTTGTGCCCTCTGCTTAGTTTCCGTATTTTGGCAGCGTCGCCTTCTGTGAGATGTTTTCTGTTCCCTTTGCGAGCTGCTGGAGCCAAATAGGAAGAGCCTTTGAATCGGGGCTTTGTGATGCCTCTGGCTGGAGCACAGCCAGTCTGACCAACACATCTGAGTCTGCATTCACCCGCTCTCCCGGGAGCAGTGGAGTCTCCCCGGGAGGGTGTGCTCCCACACGGGGCAGCCCCGGCTGTCACCGGGACCCCTCCAGCCACTCCCTCCCGCCACAGCCCCACGGGGTCACTGCTTTTCCTGTGACTTGCTGCCAGTGTGAGTGACTTGCCATATCACAGATAAAAAGGAGGATCTGGGACCCCCTGAGCTGACCCATTTCCCAGCTCTGGCACTCATGAGTGTGGGAAGGAGCTGGTGCATATGGAGGCCCCATCCCTCCCTCTCCATAACCCTGGGGCTCAGCTCCACACTGTGGGGCTGGGACCCTTTGGGAAGAACCTGGCCACACTTACTGAGCCAAGAAGGATTTGAATAGAAAAGTTTAATTCCAGTTTCTCTTGGAAGGAGACAGTTTTTTAAAAAAAAACACAAAGCAAACCAAATAAATCAGAGGGAAAAGTTTGTTGGGATGTACTGTAAGGGCAAGAGGAATGCTGAATAGCTGCAGTGTTTGTCAAAATTTCTTCCTTAGGAGATAACATATTCCTAAAAGGTCTTAGTTAATTCTGTTATTAATTTCATTAATTATAATTTTAAAAGAAAGGGAGGTTAATAACTTCTACTTGCTTTCATCTCTGGAGGAGCAGGGCCTAAGGAGCGTTTGAGAGAAAGCAGTGGGTGAGGGAAAAATGCCAGGATGAACTGAGTGTGCTTTGATAGAACTGCTCTTTCTACACCCCTTGACATTTTAGAAATCTATTTCTGAATTAACTGCTGATGCCTCATAAAAATGAGCTATGATGATCCTGCCTCCACTGCTCTTGCACCCAGACCCCTCAGGTGTGCATGGAGGTGGGGGCTCCCAGCAGGAGAAGGGTGTTTAATTCCTTATGGAGAGGAGAAGTGGCCTGTGAGCTGGGCTTCTCACTTGCCACTCACTCCACCTCTCCAAAAACAGGAATTTCAGAGGATCCTAATTAGCAACTAATGGTTAAGGGGGAGTTTTGGCAAGTCTGTTTGCCCCTTTGCCCCTGATGAGCTGGACCCAAAGCTGCCAAGGGGTTCCAGTGTTATCCCAGTGCTGGTGGCACTCAGGGTGTGGGCAGGACCTGGCACACACAGAGCAGCCAGAGCTGCCACAGCAGGCAGCCAGTGCTGTCCCATGGGCTCCTGCCATTTCTGGGCACTGCAGTGCCTGTCAGAGCTCCCAGCATGGGGTTTTGCAGAGCACCCTCCTGCCTGCACTCGGTGGGATCTGCTCAGTTGCTCCCAGTGAGCATTAAATGGAAGGTGGGTGGCTCTTGGACTTGGCAAACCTTAATGGAAACGTGGTGCTGCCCTTTGCTGAATATTCATGAGGAACTAATTCGTGCTCATGTTTCCAGATTGTGCTTCAGTCTGGGTGATTTTTTTGTGTTGTTTTTTTAGTCTTGGCTTGCTCTGGTCAGCAGCCAACTCAGAAGGATTTGTAGGTCATCCTTCTGCTGTTCAGTTATATGCTAATTAGCCAGAGTGGGAATGACTGGCAAGCTCCCTCTTAGTGGCCCAAATGCCACACTGCACTGTGGTCCTGTTGCACATGGGTTCATCTTGGACATCATTCCCAGTCCCTTCAATCCCCAGAAAGAGCTCAGTGGTCCATGTCCAGTGTGCCCCTGCCTGCCTTGGGCAGAGGAGGAAGCACTCCCCAGAGGAGTTCCTGTCTGGCTTCCCAGCTCCTGCTGCAGAAGGAGCTCCACTGCACTCCCAGGCTCTTCCTTTCTCTTCACCAGTCTTTCCTTGAGCAGAGGTGACCCCTCTTCCTCAGAACCCACCATGTGTCCCCACAGGGAGCTGCCCACAAGCTGGTGACAAAGCTGCTGCCTGGTGGTTTGTGGTCTCCCTGTGGCTGCAGGCTGTGGCCTCCTGTGGCCATCTGTGTTGGCACCACGGCCACACACAGCTCACGGCCCCTCCATGGGTTCTTGTGGCCATATGCACAGGCACCACAGCCTCCCACAGCAATGTCACCCTCCCTGGGGACAAGCCAGGAGCCACGTGCTCCCAGGCTGCTGCATCCAGAGGCACATCCCCCTGCCCATCCCATCCTGCTCTGCCGTGCCTGGCCACGGTAGCACCAGGCTCTGGTGGTTCCCTTGGCCTGTGCTTCCCACAGCTCCTGGTGCAGGTGAGCAGCCTCCCAGATGGAGAGCAGGAGAGGTTGGTCCCAGCTCTGCCCTGCAGTGTGGCTGTCTTCCCTGGTGGCCTCTCCACAGGATGGGGACAGCTGGGTCACCCTATGGGTGCTGCTTGCTGGTGGTGAGAGGTGGGAGAGAACTCCTGGAGTGGGCTTCAGCCCCATTCCTGTTGCTCACCCACAGCTCTGCTGAGGAACAGGGATGGCACCATCACTGTGCTGCCACCACCACCTCTGCATGCCTTGCTGGACACAGTGGAGCTCTTGGGTTTGGAGCTAGCTTTCCATGGCAGCACCTGCTTTTCTGTCTCAGGACCTGCTGCTGGCACAGCCATCTCCTCTGAGACATGAGGAGGTGGCCCAGGAACCCTGTGCCTGCAGCCCCACTTCAGCTCTGCTTCCCCTGTGGCCTTGGGGTTTGGAGGCTCTTCATTAGGGAAATGGAAACAAGGACATTAATGGCACAGACAGCCCAGGAGTTTGACCTTACAGACACAGAAACTGCTGCTCCACAAACACTTTCACTGCACTGGGTTTGGGTTTGCTGATCAGGGCTTTAGTCACGAGGGTGGTGGTTTGTTTTGATCGTCCTTCCTGGCCTCAGCCCCACAGTTACTGTGCTGCTTAAAAATTAGGATTCACCCTTGGAGGACTCTCTCTTCCTCTGGGTTTGATGTAGATCTCTCTGTTTGATATGTGAGGCTGCTAACACAGAGTCACAGTACCTGATATTGCAGGGGTGATTCCAGAGGATGCACTGCCCTTCAGGTTCCTGTAATCCCAGGGTCTGCATGTAATTGCTGAGGTGAAAAGGTTTGCTGGGCTAAGCCTGCCCTGCTCCAGGCAGTTACACATAAGCAGGGCTTGGTGCCACTTCCTCATGGTAGTTGTGCTTTCACTACAGCCATGTCAGGACTCCTGTGGGGAGAGAATCCTCTTCCCTGGCAGGCAGCTGGTAGGAAAGCTTGTTGCTATTATTGGGAGCCAGCTGTGCTGAGCCCAGGGGTTTTGGGAGCCCCCAGGCATCCTGCTGCAGAGCATCCTGATAGACAGATGGAATAGTCTGTGCAACTGGAACAGGGAAGCAAAACTTCAGGCAAGGGAAGCTGTGGTCACTACTGAATTCATGAGGAAAGTTCCTAATACCCAGCAGTCTGGCAGAGTCCATGTGCTCTGGTTTGTGATGGCACTGGTATATGCTTGCTTATCCATGCATTTCTGAGTGGGGCAAGAGAACAGGATTTCAGGGCTTTCAGGAGATACATGTTGAAAGATGCCAGTAATTCCCCAGGAAGCTGGAACTGCTTTCCACTTTCTTGAGCTTTCAAAAGCCAGACAGAGGATCTGGGCATCACATACATACCTGCACTGTGTTTACATCAGCTCTCAACTGCTTGGACCTGGCACTGAGGCTGCTGCCAGGCTGGAATTTCCTGATTTTAGTAATTTAGTTGCCTCCCAGGAATCCCTGATATGTCAGATACCATCTGAAGTGGGTATTTGTCAACCTGGTCCCTACTCTGGTTGTTTTGTGGTTGCCAGTGTCACAGTCAGTGCAAGGCAGGATTCAACAGCCTGGAGCTCAGTTCTGCTGCTCCCTGCCTGCTCTCAGGGGTTCCTTCTCGAGTGTCTCTGCTGCTCTTGTTCATTTGTGCTCTCTTTGCACCACTGCTGAGGGCAGATGAAGATTTCCTTCCTGCCTGTCAACCTGCCAGGCTTCTGCTTTCCTTCTGGTACTCTCAGAAATAAATGATAAACTCTTTAGAACAGAAAGTTGCCAAAATCTAATGAACATTTTCTTGACCTTGCTGTGTCTTTGACATTGCAGTGTTTGCCCAGTTTTTCTGGGCTGTGTGAAGAGCATGTCAGGAGATGGTGAACAGGTTTTTGATGTATGGGCACATCTTCAGTTTACTGAATATTGAAGAGATTGAGAGAGGGAACAGCACCTCATTGGTGGGGCTTTTGCCATGATGTTGGCATGAAAAAATACTTATTTTGGCCACAGAGTATTGCTAGACTGGGTCTTGAGGTGTAATATCATCCAAGGTAGGCAAGGGGCTGTGAAAGCAGAGCAGATGAGAAGTGGCCTTCTGTTCTCTGGCTGGGTTGACCAAAATTTGTCCATGGGAATACAGAATTGCACAAAGAATCTTGGTGTTGATGTATGTTCTTATCTGAAAAATGCCAATAACTGGTTCTGCTTCAACCTCTTGCATCTACAGGAAAGAAAGAAAAAGTTTGAGAAGGATGGTGAGAAGTTTTACTCTATGCTGGATCGCCATTTGCATTTGTCTTCCAAAAAGAAGGAATCTCAGTTACAGGAGGTGTGTATAGAATTTTTCTCAGAGTTAGGTCCAGAAGCAACAGCACCACCTGCTCTAGGTCTTAAAAAATGGGAGAGGAATCACCCCTTCCAATAACCAGTTGAAATTGATAATCAGTTAAATCTGCCCAAAGCCTGGATTCTCTGTGAGACCAAGGAAATCAAGCTCAAAGTTCCCCTGTGTCTGTTGGATGCTGGTAGTGGCTTCAGACATTGTCATTGCTCGTTGTCACCTTGATAGTGAAGGGCAGTGACTAATGGCACTGGCACAGCTGGGGACTGGCCATCCTTTCACCTGGGGAAGTGCTCTGGCTGAAAAGTAGCCAGTTATTCTTCCTTTTGCTGGCCTGGTGTCCTGCCTTGCTGCTGCTGCTTTTGGGTGGCTGTGGGGGCAGGCAGAGGAGGGGGGTTCCTTCCAGCTGGTGCTGCTGCAGGCTGCAGCAAGGAAGGAAACCCAGCTGTTCCAGCCCACACTAGAGCAGCTGGATCTGGTCAGATCTGTCAGACCAGTTGTCAGATTAATCTACAAGCATTTCTGCAAGGCAGACTGTGTGTGAGCTCTGGCGTGTGCTCCTGCCACTGCTGCAGCTCCAGAACTGCTGCTTCTGGGACACAGATGGGGTCAGGCAAGAGGATGGTGATGGTGGCCTTGTCAGGAGAAGAGGTTTGTGCTAAAGTAATAAATTAGCTTTGGGAAAGCCTTGTCCTTGCAGAGTGAGAGGAGGTTTTGGATCCTTGAATGAAAGGGAGCCAGAAATGGGCAGACTTAGAAGAATATCCAATGTTCCAGTTCACAGCTGGGCTGCACACCAGGCAGGTTTTCAGTGAAGACAGAACTATGTGTGGGCTGACAGACAAAAGCAAGTCAAATATTTCCAAACTACATGTGATGTATTTTCTTTTTCCACTTTTCCCTCTTCCTTCTAGGCTGACCTTCAGGTGGACAAAGAGAGACACAATTTCTTTGAGTCCTCCCTCGAGTATGTGTACCAGATCCAGGAAGTACAAGAAAGCAAGAAATTCAGTATTGTGGAGCCGGTAGGAGCTTCCTTTTCTCTCAGTCTCATTGGTTGATGCTCAGATGTGCTGGCAATGGCAGGAAGGGATGAGTTGCCAGGTTGGATTAGGTCCTCTGGGGCAGGAGTTAACCCTGCACCCTTGGCTTGCTGCAGCTCAATAGCCTTAGTGGTGCTTGCTGGAGCACTGTGAAGCCCCAGCCCTGTTTCTCCTGGCTGCCTGTGGATCCTGAGGAACAGGTTAGACACTGTACAGAGCTACAGGTCTTGTTATGGCTTACCTTGGCCCCCTTGGGTTTGGTGAGTGCTGTCTGTCTGCAGAGGGACAGAGGTGTTACCTGGCCTGCAGGGTCCCAGACTGTGTCTGAGTGCAGGGACCCTGCCCTAGGTGGTGGCTCTGTCCCAGGGCCAACTGCAGTGGAGTGTGGGATCCTGTGGATCTTGTGGATGATCTCTGCAGATCTGTTCTGGGTCTCCCTGCAGGGTTTTTCATTCTGGGTGTTTAATTCAGACAGATGTGTGGGTGGTAGCTTGGGCTTTAGGGACACTGTGGTGGATAAGCCATACCAAGGCTGGCATTCCAAAGTTGTGAGGAAAAAATAATTGTATCTGTAATTTCTGAAACCCCACACTCTGTCCATCTTTCCTTCCATTTAAACACAGAAGTTCAGTGTGTTCCTTCCCTCCATTGCAGGTGTTGGCATTTCTTCACAGCCTCTTCACTTACAACAACCTGACAGTGGAGCTGACACAGGATTTCCTCCCCTACAAGCAGCAGCTCCAGCTCAGCCTGCAAAACGTGAGTCCCTGCCCAGCTGAAGGACTTTTCTGTGTGACTTCTGTTCTCATTTGTATTTACACACCTCTGATGGCAAGGTCTTTCCACCCAAGCAGTCTGGCCATGTTTGCATTGTTGCAGATACAGTTATTTCCTTCTCAGTTCACATGGGTTTTCCCCTCTCCTGTATGAGACAGTTTACAGGTCTATGAAATTGTTTTCTCTGGAAGGGGCTACTGCAGTTGCATCATTTAACCTGGTGCATAAACAAGCCTGAGATTTTCTTTCAGTTTCACGAGATTGAAATTTTATTCTAAGAAGGCCTCTAACCTTGATCTTAATGGTACTGGCTTCCTGCAGGCTTGCTACATGCTTTGGTAAGCTCATGTGCTGGCCAAGTGTGCTCATGGGGTAGAATATCTGAGTCCTGTTTTCTTTATCCTCAGTCTTTCCTGATTGACCTTCCTTTCTGTGGAACAACAGCCATAAATCTGAGCCAAGATGGTTTTGCTGCTGGCTCATTAATTGGTCCAAGTAGTATTCCATCAAAATGGATGCAATTTGGATTTTGTACACCCTGTTGATGTGATTCTTCTATGCTAAATGCTGTAGCATGATCAACACCTTTGGGAGGAGAATACACCTGTTACCCAAGCAATGGTGTGAACAGGAGCTCAGGTGCTGCCTCTGCTCCAGCCAGCCTTGAAATGTGCTGAAGTTCCTTAATTAAGGGAACAAGTGGCCTCCCAGCTGTGGCACTCCAGCGCCATCTCTACACATGATGTGTCTCTTCAATCATCCCTTAGAGCTCAGTGGCTCTTATAGCCAGTTTCTGTGTGGATCTGTAGAGTGGTTTCCATGTTTTGTACCTTGGGAACCAATTAATTTCTGCTACAGCACCTCAGATTTATCTAGGATTAAATAACCTGCAGCTCACTTTTTGCTCATGTTCAAATATGCTTCTGTCTGTTTTCTGTTCCCAGACAAGGAATCACTTCTCCAGCACACGGGAGGAGCTGGAAGATCTGAAGAAGAGGATGAAGGAAGCCCCCCTAACCTGCAAGCTGCCTGGACAGCCAACCATCGAGGGCTACCTGTACACTCAGGAGAAATGTAATGGCTTTGGGATGGAGCTGCATGCAAGAGGGAACAGGGCTGCCCTGGCATAACCCAGCTGTGGGCTGCATTCAGCCCTGCTGCACTGGGTGTCACCACTGCCAGGCATGGCATGCCCAGGGTGTCACCTTCTGCCAGTGCCTGAGGTGCCCGGGGTGTCACTGCCTGCAGTGCCTGGGGAAGCACCAGCAGCCTCAGCTGGCAGCATTGTCAGCAGTGGCACAGAGCTCTGGCCAAGTGACATATCTGTGACAGCACAGGGCTAATTGCCCTGTGCTCTGAGGAGATGGGATTTATGACTCCAGAGCCTGGAGCTCTGACAGGCTCTGCCTTGGCTGTGTTTTACCAGGGTGAATCTGGTGTCCTGCCCAGCCTCTCTCTGGCAGCCTCTGTGAGCAGCTGAGCACAGCCAAGGTGGAACCAGTGCTGAGTTAAGCTGCTGAGAGCAAAACTTGTAATTCTGAGCAGAATCAAATCAGACCAAACACAGCTTTTTCCAAACCCTGGCTGCAGTTCTCCATGGCCATGCAGCAGGAATGCTCAGAGGACATAAGTCTGTGCAAAACTGTGACCTCTGAGGCTACAGACAACTTAGTAAGCATTCATTCTTAAACCTGTGTAGAAATCTATTTATACATATATTTGTATGTCTGTTTATCTTGCTTTTAAAAGAAAGCACACTCAGTAATTTAGGCCCTAAATGTGGCATGTTCTTGCAGGCCAGTGGCTATTTTCTGCCTCTATTTATGGTTCCCTATAAATCGAGTACAAAAAATTGTTCTTCCTGACAACTGCAACTTAAATTACAGAAAAGTACCAGTTTAATTATTTCCTATAAAGGGGGTCAGGTAAGAAAACAGAGAAAAGTTACAATGAATCCAGAAATAGGAACTTCAGAGTATTTTAAAGCTGCTGTTTACTTCATAATTGAGTTTTCACCCACAGGAAAAAGTAGTGGGGTTTGTGAAACAGACATTCAGGACATGTAGGATCCTGCCAGTGTAGGTCTTGGCTGGGCTTGGCCTAACCAGCCTGGCTTGTGGTCAGAGTCCCACAAACGCCCTTTCACCAGCTGTGAGTTGGGAGGGTGCTGGAGGCAGCTGCTGCCCTGTGCTCCTCTCCTTCTCCCCTCCGCCTGTTCCTCCTCTCCTCCTGCTTCTCTCTTTGTCTGCTCCCCTTTCTCTCTTCCTCCTCCTCTCCTCTTCATGTCCTCCTGAAGGGAGATGTCCCCAGGGGCTGTCAGTGTCCATCCCCAGAGAAGGGAGGACATGAGGGCAGCACTGACCATGCCTTGCTGGTTGCATCCAGCTACAGCCCTGCCCCTGATTCCAGCCTCTCCTGTGTTCTGCAGGGGCACTGGGCATCTCCTGGGTGAAATATTACTGCCAATATGAAAAAGAGGCAAAAACCTTACGGATGACACCCACAGACCAGAAGCCTGGAGCTAAGCAGGTGAGTTGGATGTCTGCAAACATTGGCCCAACCACTGGGCCCATCTTCCAGCCATGTATGGCCTCTCTTCCTGTGACAGCTCACCCTGCAGGTGCCACAGAGCAGAGGGGTGGGCTCTGTCCCCTCTCTGCCTGCACAGGGCAGTTTGGTGTCATCTGGAAGAGGCACCCCCCTGAGGAGAGGTCTCCCTCCACTGTGTCCCTGGGAGCCCAGGCCCTGCAGGGTTTGGCAGCAGATGTGGGTCGTGTGACATGAGAGATACCAGACAGTGCTGGCCCATGAGTTCAGTCTGGGGTGAAATTTGTGCTTCTCTGGACCAGCTGATGTTGATCCTTCCCCGTGCACAGCGCCTGGAAACCACAAGAACTGTGGCAGCCACTGAAGTGCCTGAATGAGTCAAGTTACTACAGGAGTTACTGCTTCCAAATGCAGCATTTCCTCACAGCACTGTGTGCTCACAGCACTGGTTTGTGGTTTGATTTCTGCTCTCAGCACTGGTTCTGTGGGACTGGGACAGTGTGGGGAGAGGAGAGTGCAACAGTGCAGCTCCAAACTGCACTAAGGCAGCAGTTTGGGTAACTACTTCTTTCACAAAGTGCTTTGGTTTACCAAAGTCTGGGAGTTCCCTCAGTCCCTCCTCGTGACAGGGGAGGGCTGGGAGGATGGAGCTCGGCCAGTGCCTCCAGCTGAGTCCCCCACCCTCCTCTGCCATGGAGCGGGTCCCCAGGGCTGGTGTGTGTGCTCCAGTGTGTGAGCTCATGGTCTGCTTTTGGCAGGGCTCTGTACACTGCAGCAGGAAAATAAAATAGATGTTTTGCAACCCCTTGGCAGAGAGCTGGGCAAAGAAATATCCTAACTATTGTATGGAGAGTTTTGTTGTCATTTATGCCATAAGTATGTCTAGTAAGGCCCATTACTGCAGATAGGGGCTCAGAAAACTTTGTGTCTTTCCCAAACACTGACAGTCTGGTAGCCTGCACCATCAGGTCACAGCTGGCCATAAACCCACCATCAAATTATGAATTGACTTTGCTGCAGAATGCAGGGACATGAACACCCAGGGCCAGAGCTGAGCCTCTCCAGAGCATGTCTGCCCTCTTTAGGGTAAGGAAATGTACATCCCTTTGCTACACAGTGTTTGTGTGAAACCATTTGGTTCATTGGTGGTGTGGGTAACTGGTACTGATGACCAGCCCTGGTAAAAATCAGAACCCAGGCATGTCAGAGCACAGGTGAGCGTGGTCCTGGCCTCAGAGACCAGGGAGTGCCTCTCTGGGTTGCTTGGAGCAGTGTTCCAGCACTGTAGGGGCAGGGTGCTGCTGTGTGGGGTAGTGCTGTTGAGTCCAGAACATTCTTTGGCTGAGAGCAAGCCTGGAACTCAGAGCCTCTTCTGTCTGCCTGTGATGATGGTGTGAGGACCTCCTGTGCTCCTGGTACCAATGCCATGGGAATGTCAGGGCAGGCACCGTGGGCAGTGCTGGGCTGGGCAGCAGCTGAGGAGCCCAGAATCTCCCAGTTTCTGTCCTCTCACCTTGGCTTTCATGTTCTCTCCTAGGGCACCTTGGACCTGACCCTGAAATCCTGCGTAAGGAGAAAGACTGACTCCATAGACAAAAGGTTTTGTTTTGACATCGAAACTAATGAAAGGTGAGAGGCTTCGTGTCTGGTGGCCCCAAACCCCACGGGTCTGAAGCAAATCCCTCTTTGCTATCTATTGAAAACAACTTTTCTTCCTTTGCCTGCCTGTCCCTGGGGGAATTCCACACAGGTCCGGGACCATCACGCTGCAGGCGCTGTCAGAAGCCAACCGAAGGCTGTGGATGGAGGCCATGGACGGGAAGGAGCCGGTGAGTGTTCCTGGAGCTGTTCCCAGCTGGAATGTGCTGCCGAGCAGTGTCCTCTGCTGGCGGGTGCTGCTCGGCATCAGTGCTGCACGATCACCACGGGCTCCCTGCCGCTCCCTCAGCTCCCACTGGGGATTTTGGGTTTCCCCATTAAATCTCGGGATGTTCCCTGCTGTGCCAGACCCCAGCCTTTCCTGGGCTGGTTCGCTCCTGCTCCTCACTCCCTGCTGGAGGTGATGTTTTGTCTGTCTCTGCTCTTAGCCACCTTTTCAAAGGTGTCACTGCCCACCCTGCACCCGTGTTCTCCCACCTTTCTGTGCCTCCTGGTGTCCCCTTCCTTCAGTCTGAGCAGAGCTCAGAGCCCTGTGGTTT
Organism: Peucedramus taeniatus; assembly: GCA_013400575.1. Taxonomy (NCBI): domain Eukaryota; kingdom Metazoa; phylum Chordata; class Aves; order Passeriformes; family Fringillidae; genus Peucedramus; species Peucedramus taeniatus. The sequence goes on from WBNO01023171.1 coordinate 1,149,040, forward strand.
GCCTACAGAACAGAGAATTTCCCTAGCAATAGGTGCCCCACTGAAATACAGGGAAGCAGCAGAAACTCCTTGATTGTGCAAATAATGGGTTCTTGCTTAATTATAAAATGAGATTTCTATGGGACATTGTCTTTTTGGCTGTGATTGCCTCTGGGTAATCTGGGGGTGATTTATGGGATGCTTAATTTTCTTTTAGAAATAAATACCAAATCACACTGATGATGTTTTTGCTTCTCCCTCCCCCATTCCCACCCTTTTTTCAGATTTATCACAGTCCCATCACGAAGCAGGAAGAAAGTGAGTCACTTCTGTTGCTGTTCTTTGGGCTCTCACAGCCTCGAGGCCAGGCAGGATTTTCCTTGCAGATACACAAATCCTGCTGAGTAGCACTGTCCCCGCTCCGTGACAGCAGTGTCACTTCTGTTCTTACACCACAGTGCCTGGCACTGAGCCCAGATGAGAACGAGTTGCACAGAACTGCAGTGAGCAGTTTTTATTTAGCCAGGAGTAGTGGGATGTGAGGTTCAGTTTGCACCTCCAAACCCCAGTGGGAGATTCTGAGGATGTGTCCCTTAACAAAGGTTGTGACAGGGCAATGAGGTGGCATTGAGTTCCCTGGATCTCCCACCCACCACCATGTCCCGTGTCCCTTGTCAGCAGTGGGGTGCACCCTGCAGAGCCCTGGAACACTGAGACACACTGCAGAGCCCTGGCACCCCTCTGGGGCTCTGTTAGCTGGGTGAAACCTGCATTCTGTCTCAGAGCTCACTTCATCAGCACTGTAACTAGCTGGCTCTAATGAGCATGGGGGGAGCATTCCCAGAAGCATGAGCACAAACCTGCTGTGTGGCCATGTTCACATCACATGCTTGGAGGAATGTGAATTAGGGTTTCACTGAATAAACATTCTCTATTTGTCATAGATTAAAGCTGGTAAGAATTCCAGTGGTATCATAGCCCTCAGTATCAAGCACCAGGTGGGTCTGTGCTTATTCCTGGGGCAGGGCTAAGAGATGTCTGAGCTTGATGTTGCTGTTGCTCAGAGCAGACAGAATCAGTATAAACAACCTGCTGAAAATGCAGGGATCCCATAGGATTCCCCAGCTCAGTGGAGCAGGCCCTGTGCTCAGCTTTCCTCATCACATCAAGCTGGACTGGTTTTGCTTTTTAATCTTAGTGATGTAGATAAGCAGAAATTACATGGTCCCATGATGAGGAATAGCTTTAACTATAGATTTTACTCTAGAAATTATTATTTAAGTCTTTATCAGACACAATCCAAATCATTTACACTATTATTATTATTAAACACCTTATTATTAAAGACAGAGAGGGTGTAGGGAGCAGTGCTACAACTCACAATAAATTTGAGGAAAAATGGGAGAACATGTGGAACTAATAATCCTTGATAGGATGTCCAGAGTGCTGTTGTTTCCTGAGGGGATGTGGGTACAGGTGTGAACACGTGTGCTGGGGCACTGCAGCTCTGGGTGCCAAAAAGGGATGGTGCTGAGGCTGGAGGTGGGGCTGGGGGGTCCCAGAGGTCTCCAGGAGTGCTCAGGCAGCTAACACAGCTTCCTTGTCCAAAACAGTGGAGCTGAACGAGGTGGGCTTCAAGTTTGTTCGGAAGTGCATCAATGCAGTGGAGACCAAAGGTGAGGAGCTCACCCAGCCTGGCCGTGCTTCCCATGGCCTCGAGTTTCCCTGTGGTTCCTGCAGTGCAGGAGTAGCCACTGACACAGGACTTCAGCTTTTAGCTGAGGAGTGTGTGTTCTTCAGTTAAATGCTTGTTCTTCGGGAGCAGAAATCCCACCTGGTTTGGAATGTTGTACCAAGTTGGTTGGGGTTGAACTTCCACCTTTATGCTGTTTTCACTCAGGGTTTTCTCAGTTTTGGCCCTGAGCACACCCATGGCTGGGCAGGAGAACTGCTCTGGCAGCAGGGGTGGCTACAGGCTGCTTCAGCCCCAGTCTGTGAAGCAGCAGAAGCAGGTGGAGGGGTGGCAGTTCGTCCTCTGGGCTGTCACATGTCATCCAGCCTGCACCAGTGAACACCACCAGTGTGGGGCCTGGATTCATCTCCAGGTGTGGGGTTGGGGCTGCTGGGGCCGTGGCAGCCAAGGCCCACTGGAGTGGGGAGCAGCAGGGACACAAAGACCCTGCTGGCAGAGCTAGGAGAGACAGTGATTCTGCCTGTCCTAGCACTGGCCAGTGTTTTCAGATTCTACTTCAATGCATTTATCTTCTGTGGGGGTTTGAGCAAATCCCTGATAAAACAGCACCCCACAGAAATGGGGTGTGTGGGCTGGTGTCCCTCACCCTGGCTGTGCTCACCTGGCCATGACATGGTGACCACGGTGGTGCTGGTGGCCTCAGCTGCTGGGGTGAGCAGAGCCCCTGCCTGCAGAGCCCGGGGAGTGGGACAGGGATTGAGATATGGGACAGAGCCTGGGGAGTGAGACAAGACCCGGGATATGGAACAGAAGCCGGGGTGTGGGACAGAGCCCAGCAGCAGGAGAACAATTCCACTAGATGGGGCTTGTGGACCACCAGCGGGAAACCTCGGCTAACGCTCTTGGCTTTGTCCTCTTAGGAATCACTACGGAGGGTGTGTACCGGACTGTTGGCAGCAATATCCAGGTGCAGAAGTTACTGAATGCCTTTTTTGGTAAGAATTGATTATTTTGTACAATTACACTGTCCTGTTCTTGAATTGTTTGTGAGGGACAGAGAGGATCGGGTTCCACAGTGAGAAATGTCCAGCATGGGTTTTGGTCCCTGTGACCCCTCTGAGGCTCATCTTCCCCTTCTTTCCTGGGATAACACGATGAGCTGGACTGGGAAAGTGGCCTCTGCAGGGAGCCCTCCACCCTAGTGTAAGGTTTTTCTCTGGAAGGATGGGGACACCTCACTGTGTGCAGTGTGTACCATAAGGAGCCAGTGTACGTGTTAAGAAGTCAATGGATGCATTCCTGCTGTGACCCTTCCTGTGGCTGGATCTGTCTGTCATGCAAGCTTGGCAACTGGGGAAGTGTTTGCAGTCTTGGCAGGTTGTGGGGCACAGCAGCACTGCTTTGTGCCAGGACAGGCCCTTCTGGGCTGAGGCCATCATACCCTCACCTCATTATACCTGCAAGCCTCTTGGGGAACCTCTGGGATTGATCCCCACCTCCCAAGGGCAAACCTTTCTCCCCAGCCCTGCCTGGGGCTGGAGCACAGGGCAGGGATTGCATTCACCTCTTTGCCTGTGTGCCTCAGGCTCACACCAGCTCAGACATCTGATATTAGTGCAGCATTCAAAGCTTTGGCTGTTTCCTATTGCTTCTACTCTGGGTGTTGTTTATTAAAACCCTGGTTTGTACTGGTGCCTGGCTATGCCCAGTTCTCACAGAGCCATGATTTCGGGCATCTGCCCAGTTCTGCTGGCCTATGACTCATTGCTGAGCCTCAGGTTCTATTGCTGCTTGATTCTCACCCTCCCTGTGAGCAGCTCTGTGGTTTTCTCCTCTGAATCCCACCAGTGAGTGGCTTTTTGTTTTGTTTATCTGCATGAGTCTGGGTAACCACTTGCCACCCCACTGCATATTAAAGCATAATGGAAAGTCCAACACCACAGAAATAACTGCTGCAGCAGGATTTAATCTTTAACCACTCAAAGGAGATATTTTTTTTTTCAATCTCTAGTCCTATTTTTTTCAAAAATAAATCCTGCTGTTTATTTCTGTGGTCTAGCTTCCCCCATCCTACAACTACATCCTTCACTCCGTGGCGCCACAGATATGATGTGGTTTGTCAGGGGGGGTAGGCAGGAGCAAATTGTACTTCCATGCTGCTGAGCCTCCCCTGAGCTCCCTCCTCTCCGTGCAGCAAGAGGGAATGCTTCCAGAACAGCCTTCAGGGGAGTAGCTGCAAATTAGAGATTTGAGCTGGCATTCAGATTACTTTGGATGTCAGAAAGCTTGTCTTGGACCTGTTGAAATCTGTTGTTTCTGCCAGCCTTGGGAAAAAATAAACTATAGAGAATATACTCTCAGTGACTTCTCAGCACTGCTTAAATTTAACCTCGTGCTTCCTCTTTGTCCCTCATTAGCACCACTCCCCAGCTTCTCCAAAATCCCAACACTGGTGCTGTTTTTCTGCTTTTCCCAGCCATGGGAATTAGGAGCTTTCTTTGTGTGCTGCTGTGGCTTCATGTGTCTCAAGGGGAAACCCTCACCCCAAGCAGACTGTTTATTAGCAACCTCTAAATGAACTTTATTCTAAAATCTTTTCATTCTCCTTCCAGATCCAAAATGCCCTGGGGATGTGGATCTCCAGAGTGGGGATTGGGACATCAAGACCATTACCAGCTCCCTGAAGTTCTATCTCAGGTAACACTGCAGGTCACACCTGCCCCAAGGAGGCATAGGGGACTGGGGCTGATCCAGATGAAAGCTGAAATGAGCTGCCAGATATTCTCATCTGCCTGTTGAAAAGGGCAAAGTGACAAAGGCTTTGGGAAGAATGATAAATATGGGTGTTGCAGAACCCCTCAATCGCATGGGGAGGACTCTTTCACTGATATTGACTGCAGAGGGAAATGCCACTGGGACTTGGTGGCACTGAGGGATGAGCCAGTTTGCCCATTGGTCCAAGATGGGTCACAAGTGGGTGACAGTGCCCTGCTGAGCTGAATTTTCTTTCTGGTTGTTGCAGGAACCTGTCTGAACCCGTCATGACGTACAAGCTCCACAAAGAGCTGGTCCTGGCTGCCAGTAAGTCCCACAGCTTCCACACTGATGGTCCCTGGCCCTGCTCTCCCCAGCCAGGGTCCATCAAAATCACTTGGCAGAGCTCTGCCAGCCCAGCTCTGTGGTATCCAGCTGCTTCACCTGTAGAAAGAGCAGTGGCTCTCTTCTCCAAGTGCTTATCTGTGCAGGGGATGTGGTGCTGGATGTTCCCTTCCCTCCTTTGCTCCTGCAGTGCCCTTCCCTCCCTCAGTGGTCTCAGGGGGTCTGGAGAGCCAGAGGATGTCACTCACTTGAAAGCAGTCACAAGAATTGTTTCCCCCTGGTATTGATATATTTATTTTAAAACCTGTGAGGGAATGGGATATGCTGTTGCCACCCAGATAAGTAGGTGTTCCCTTTAGGTTGTGAAATTTGTCCTGGGATATTGAAAAAGTCCATGGAAGACATTTCTCTGCTGTAGCTGCTGGGATTGAGTCACAGTTGGGACTAACAGAGGTCAGCCAAGAAGCTGCTCCTTGGCTGTCATCTCGTGGTGACCATTGCAGATAAGCTGGGACAGCTGTGAGCCAGGGCCTGTGAGGGAGACAGGGATGCAGGGAGCTGGTCATCACCCTCAGCATGGGAGTGCTGGCATTTGGAAATGTGTGGCATTAGAACATCCCTCATCCCACTGTGCCTCCAGAAGTCACTGGGAGACTGGGAGTGTGCCAACTTCTTCTTAATGTGTCCCTCTGGAGAATTAATAACACCCATTCTTTCTTGGAAAGGGAAATGTTCCACCACTTGCTGAAGATGGTCAAGCCCAGGATTTATTCGTTTCAGAGCTGGTTAAGCCCATGATAGCTGGCTGTGGGCAGGACATTTATCCCTTCCCTGCCCTCCCTCAGAAACTTGCACCATTGAGCTTCCCAGCCACCCAGACCCCACACCATTCTTTTCACACTGAGTATTTTATTGTTTCCTGATTATTTATTCTTCTAAGGGTGACTTCTTTGGGTCAGGGACTTGGGTTTTTTCCCTGCAGGACATTTTTAGGTGTTGTTCAGTGTTTGAGCTCTCTGGGCTGACAGACTCCCAGAGGGAAGCTGTGTGCTGCCAGGTGTGGGGAACAAGGGTGCAAAGGGGAGGACCTGCCCATGCCCAGCCTCTGCTGGAGTGTGTCCCTGGGCTCCCTTTCAAGCTCCATTTCTTCCTCTTTCCACTTCATATTTCTCACAGTGTTCATCCTGTTGCTGTGAAATCTCACTTCCCTCTGCTTCCTTTTGCTCCCATACTGCACAGGGAACAGATTCCACAGGTTTCCTTTGCCTTTATATTTCTCTGGTATATTTAGTTTGAAAGTGTTGGGTGTAAATTCTTCTTTGTGTTGCTGCTTTCCAGAGTCTGAGAACCTGGATTACAGGCTGGGAGCCATTCATGCACTGGTCTATAAACTGCCTGACAAGAACAGGGAGATGCTAGAACTCCTCATCCAGCACCTTGTCAAGTAAGCAGATGTTTTCCTCTAAAACCAAAGAAAGGGGAATAATGAAATTAGCAGAACAAGTCTTTTTGGGAGGTCGGATTTGTAAAATTTTACCCACCATAATTTCCTTGGGAATTTCCATGTGGATTGCACAAAGGGGGTGACTATCCTTGCTGCCCTCTGCATGAAGTGATGCTTCTCTTTCTGGTCATTCCTTCCATCCCCTTTCAGGTATGCACAGAGCAGGAAATGATTTAAAAATGAAAATACTCTCTGAGAGTAGGGGCTGTAAATTGTCACACCTCAGAAATTTATTGGAAACCACCATAGTGTGCTCCTATATTCAGTTCTCTTCCTTCAGAGGGAAAGAAAATTAAAGCCAGAAGTCAGTTCTGGATAAAAAGGATATAGGATTTAAATGATTCCTTTTGTGCATATGTTGTGCAGATAACTTTTGATTGCAGAGTTAAAGAGGAGCTGGGAGTGGGAAGAGATCAAATAAAGATGCTGTCAGCACATTGCTCTCTCCAGCATCTGTCCAAGCCAAATATATGTGTCAGAGCTAGAGCCATGTTTGTCATGCTGGGAAACAAATTCTGAAACACAATGAAGAAAACTGAATTACTGATTCTTAGTGTATCCTGGATTTTTGTTTTTTTGGGTTTTTTTTCCTTTGGAATAAGATCTGTTTGGGGAAAAAACAAACCAAACCAAACTCTGTTCCTCCTTCCCCTGCCCTCTGCAGCGTCTGTGAGCACAGCCGGGAGAATCTGATGTCACCGTCCAACATGGGGGTGATCTTCGGGCCCACCCTCATGCGAGCACAGGAGGACACCGTGGCAGCCATGATGAACATCAAGTTCCAAAACATCGTGGTGGAGATCCTGATAGAGCACTTTGGGAAGGTACGGGGCAGCCCCGGAGCAGCACCGGCTGCTCCAGCCTGCTCCTGCAGACTGTTGCTGTGGCAACACGGCAGCGCTCCGGCTCCTTCTGGAGTCTCCTTGGGCTGGCTTTATATAACACCCTGCTCTGAAAGGCTTCAGGAGGAAGCAAAGAGTAGCAGGTGTGTTCCTCAATGTTGCTGTTATCTGGTCCCAGAGGAAACAGGGAGTCTGGGCATTTTTGCCTTTGTTTTTAAACAAGGGGAAGCTTTTTTGAAAAAAGCCCTATTGTATGACCAGACATTACAGGGCTTCACTCTTTCCTTTGGTAGACAGGAGCTAGGCCAGAGGAAAATTGGTTTTAATGGGCACAGTCCAAGATGAGACACTGCACAGCTGTTAAATCAGTGGAAAAAGCCTAGAGCAGACAAGTGTTGAATGGTTGATGAAAGTAATTCAGCTGTGGTTGCGTTCAGATACAGACACAGGGATGGCGTGGAGATGGTATGGGGAGTCTGAGGGAGGTGCTCCCTGGACTGAGGGGGAGTCTGAGGGATCTGCTGCATTGGGGTGGAGCCTTCAGAGGAGCTGAGGCTGGTGCCCATGTCCCTGGGCCATGCTCTCACAGGACCAAGAGCCCTGGAGAGCCTCCCTCTCCCTGGAGAGTTTCATCTGCCTTCCATGGATCTGGGTATTCATATTTCAGCCTGGGCATTGCCCGTGTGCCCGGCCAGGGGCTGGTTGCTGGGGTGGTGCTGAAGATGCATGTGCAGACAGCAGCTTTGTCATGTGGAGCTCTGCCTTTGGAGAGCAGAATGTTCCATTGTCTGTGCTCACACTTGCTCTCAGATACCCGACACCAGCTCAGGGGTGTCGGGTGGCTGGGGGATGACAAGAGCTGGGTGTTAATATTGAAAGCTGGAGCAGCCTTTGCAGCCAGAGCAGCAGATCCTGAGCAGGGAGCAGATTACTGCCCTGGTAACAGCCCTGGGTTCCAAGGAGTGAATTGGGTCCTCCAGCTTTTCACAGCAGAGTACAGAGTGTCCAAACCTCTCTCGTGGAGCCGTTCATTCAGGGATGCTGTTCACTGGGGGGGGGGGCTGGGGCAGCTCCCAGCATACAGGGCAGCACATGGGCAGGGGCAAAGCTCCCTTTGGAAAGGGAAGAGGCAGCTGAAGCTGGAACAGCAAGGTTCTTGCAACAGGGATGTAGAGCCAGAGCAACCAGGTGGAGACCACATGGGGGTGTGGGACCAGATGTGGGGGTGGGAGTCTGCTGTGATGCCAAGGATTGAAATTAGATGAAAGAGCTCAGAGAGGCTTCTGAGTAGCCAGAGCAGAAGCTCATGGAAACACCAGCCAATTCCTTTGTAGGTCTCTATGAATATTTGTAATAAGTTCCCACAGAAAAACAGGAACTGGTTTGTGTCTGGGATCTCATACATGCTCCAGAGATGAGGCTCTGTGCTCCCCTCACAGCCTGCAGCACAGTCTGAATCAACACACCCTGCCACTTCTGAGAGCTGGGATGCCAGCTTTAATTAAGCCAGATGTCCTTTTGCTTGCTTTTAATTTCTCCAGCAATAAGGTTAAGTTAGTCACATTTATTGGATTGAGTTTATAAATTCGGTGTTGGAGCTGAGAGAGTCTTCAGTTCACACATGAGCAAACAGCTCAGATGAGACTTGGAGGAAGAGGGGATGTGGGTTATATGGTGCAATCTGAAGATTCTGAAGACAGAGTAACTATTCATGAAGTGTTTGTGGATAATTGCTGTTTCCACAGCTCATGTTTCAATGCCATGGTTAAATTAAATAGGTTGATTGTTCTGGAAACACCTTCCCTGTACAAACCTCCTTAAGGTGAGGGTCTGTCAATATCTTTGTACCTTTATGTTATTTAACTTGATTTTCAATTAGAAGTAAATCAGAGCCTGTACACACCTCTTAAATAGTCATTTGTGGTTGGTTTAGCTTGGGTTTCAGGTGTTGAAAGCAGTATTCTTTGGTACCTGTATAAGTGTCCATGGGGAGCTTAATGTTTCTGTTAAAAGCAGGATTGGATTCTGCTCGGGATAGAGGGATGAGGTTGATATTTCAAAAAAATCTCCTTCCTACAGGCAGTCCTTTGCTGATTTAATAATACACAAACTGCTGTTTTTAATTCATGTGCTGCTATGTCACAGCAAGAGTGCTCCAGACCTTGTGTTTTGGACTGGGGAACGTCTTTCCCTGCCCAGGGCAGAGCCCAGCAGGCAGTAAGCCAGCACCAGCCCTGTGTCACCAAACCCTAAGTGTGGGGTTTTTTTGCCAGAGTGGGTGTGTATCACTGGAGATATTCCAGAACTGTCTGGACACAATCCTGTGCCATTTGCTTTAGGGAGACCGTGCTTGAGCAGGGAGGATGGACCACATGACCCACTCTGGGCCCTTCCAGCCTGATCCATTCTGTGATTCTGTGTTGTTTCTCCTCTCCTCGTGCAGATTGGGACGGGCTGTTGGGAGCAAAGCCTGGTCCCAGCACATGGATTTATCCAAAGCCAGCCCAGGCTGGGCCAGAGCAGCCTGACCGTGGGGTGTGGGGAGCTGTCTGCCACTGCCTGCTCTTCCCAGGCACATACTTGGGACCAAGGAGTTTAAACTAGGGACATGTTTTTCTCTCCCATCCCCCATCTTGGTCTCCTAGCCCTGCCCTTTGGCCCACAGAAGAAGGAATATACTTTTGGTTTGAATTACCAAAAAGAGACACTTAATCAAAGCAGAATGTTACATTTCTCCATGGTAGGATTTTTCTGGATGATGCAATTAAGCTGTTTTTCCATATCGAAGGGTGGCCCAAGGGTGTGGTGACCCAGCATGCCAGTGGGGCTGGCACAGCTCTCCTCCTCTGGGCTGGAGCCAGGCAGGGTCCAGCTCCACATCTCCCAGGACAGGCAGTGCAGCCTCTGGGTTCAGCAGCTCAGGCCACCTCTCTGTAGTAACTCAGGCTTCAAAGGCTGATAAAAGTTCAATTACCATCCCTGGGAAGAACAGAGGAGCAGCTGCTTTGAGCCTTGATAGAGTGTTTCAGCTCTTCAGATGTATTTCTTTTTCAGCTCTTAAAAAAAAGCCCTGACATAAATGAGAACCTCTCAATTAACCCCAACCTAATAGGTGCCACATGACCAGTGAGAAAAGGAGATAAAACTTCTCAGTAGCATTGCTTTTATGCCAGTATTTCAGCCCAGGTAATTTCCTGGTGCCAAATGTGTCATTGTAAACCAAGAGCTGAAGGGTTTTAGTGTTAGATCTGGAACAATGCATGGTTGGTTTGGGTGATTCAGGGATTGTATCTCTGTGACGATGGGAATCTTGATGTTGGTCAGGAGCTGTCAGCTCCAAAGCTTCAAAGCCTCACTCATCTGCTCCAGGGGAATTTGCTTCTACAAATTGTCTGTAGAAACAAATCCTACAAATTCTGTGTTTGTGATCTTCCTGCTGAGCTGCAGGGACAGCTGTCAGTGGTGGGGACAGTGTCAGTGGTGGGGACAGTGTCAGTGGTGGGGACAGTGTCAGTGGTAAGGACAGTGTCAATGGTGGGGACAGTGTCAGTGGTGGGGAGAGTGTCAGTGGTGGGGACAGTGTCAGTGGTGGGGACAGTGTCAATGGTGGGGACAGTGTCAGTGGTGGGGACAGTGTCGATGGTGAGGACAGTGTCAGTGGTGGGGACAGTGTCAGTGGTGAGGACAGTGGCAGTGGTGGAGACAGTGTCAGTGGTGGGGACAGTGTCAGTGGTGGGGACAGTGGCAATGGTGGGGACAGTGTCAGTGGTGGGGACAGTGGCAGTGGTGAGGACAGTGGCAGTGGTGGAGACAGTCTCAGTGGTGGGGACAGTNTGTCAGTGGTGGGGACAGTGTCATTGGTGGCCACCATCACCCTCTGTGCTGGGCAGGGGCACCTGCAGCAGGAGGTGAGGCAGCAGCCCCTTTGTGTTGGGTCACCTGACCGTGTCTCCCTTTACAGATCTACTCTGGCCCCCCAGAAGACACCACAGCCCCCCCGGTGCCCCCACCCAGGGTGGCTGCCCGGCGGCACAAGCCCATCACCATCTCCAAGCGTCCCCTGAGGGAAAGACCTGTCTTCTTCAGTGCCTCTGTGGAGGAGAGCGGAGGTCAGTCCGGCTGTTCCCCGATGCCTTACCTGCTTCTCACCCCTCCTGCTTCCTGTAACACCTTTCCAGGAGCAATGGAGGTAACAGCAGCAGGGCTGCACTTCCCAGGTTCTGGACACGGCAGGCAGTGAGAGCTGCTCAGAGAGAAAGGAAAGCCAAGAACACTCATGCATTGGTTGCATCATGTTTGTGGGATTTGGGTTTTTCTGCTACTTGCTGCATTCTCCATTAGCTAAACTAAAGCTGGTTCTTAGCACATAAGAGGCCCACAGGAGAGGTTTTGTGGCATCAGAGGCAAATAAACTGCATGGAGTGTTGGTGGGATGGTAGCCAGGGAGGGCTGTGCTGCAGGAGGCCCAAGGAGGTCTCAAACTGGCTCAGCTGCTGGCAGTTCCACATCCAGAGCAAGAACTCCAAAGAACATTTTCAGGAAGCAGTGAAGGTATTTTCTAGACCAAGTTCTACTCTGACATTATCATAACAGCTTCAGCATTTCCTTATAGTCAGCTGGATTAACAGCAAAGGGCTGCTAACAGCACCTTAAAATCATGTTTCTGCACCTGATTTGCTCTAGTTGTCTAGAAGACTGAAGGCTTTGCCCTGATTCCACAGTCACCAAAGTGATGGAAAGTCTCATTCTCCATTATTTTTGAGAGCTCTGATGATATTTAGGTATAAAGTGCACTTTGTGACACGGGCAAAACATGATTGATTCACACTGATCTTTAAAACCTCCAGACTGCTAATGGAGTTGGGGCTGGCCTTGCATTTCAATGCTTCCTTGACCTGGGAGCAGAAGAAAAGTTTGCCTTGGAGTGCCCTGAGGCTGCAGGGAGCAGTTGGGTTCATAGCAGAGCTCCTGCTTGCTCCTGGGTCTGTAGCACAGCGAGAGGAGTGGGATGAGTGGCTTTTGGAGGCACATCAAGTGCAGTACACACCTAACCCCAAGGCTCTCTGCCCTCTTGTCTCCACAGCAGAGAGGCTCAGCCAGACCCCCAATGGAGGCGGCGTGGAGGCCCCCAAGCCCCTGCACCGCAGCCGCCTGCCCGCGCCCCGGCCAGGGGGGGACGAGCCAGGGCGTCCCCCCACTGAGAGCCACCCCCAGCCCCGTGCTGAGCCCGAGCTGGGGAAGCTGGGGAACAGGCTGCAGGATGGAGGGGCCAAGCCAGCTGGCAGGGCGGCCAATGGGGTGGTGACCAGCCCTGCCCTGAGGACCGCCACGCTGCAGGCCAGGAGACCGGCGCCCCGGCCGGGCATCTGTGGCAGAGAGGGTGAGTGTGCACCAGAGCCAGGCAGGGCGAGCCCGAGGTGCCCAAGTCAGCCCTCCCTGGCCAGGTGGTGGCTTCTCCCCTTGAGTCCTCTCCATGTAGTTCAGCAGGAGTGGCTGGGAGACTAGAACAGCCTAAGGTGTGGGCACAGGTAGACTCTGACACTCATTCCTTGTTGACTTGACTCTTAAAGATGTTGAAGGGTTAAGTGAATAGCAAGGTTGGCTGGATCTTGGGGAAGAAAAGAAGCCAAGGAGAGGACAGATAGTGTCACTGTCCAGAATGAAAGCTCAGCTGCAGGAATCACCAGTTTGTGCTGTTTCTCTCCCTTTCACAGAGGGGCAGGACATTGCACAGGGTTTGGTTAAGAACACTTGTCATTCCCAGGAAGTATCAGCTTCACAGTCAGCAAATGCATTGAGTTTGTCCTTGCAGGTCCAGCTCCAGCCCCTGTTCCCAGTGCCAGGAAAGCTTTTCTGGGGCAGGTAGTGTGGGAACTTCCTCTCCCTGGACTCTGTCCCTGTATTCTGGATATTGGCAACTGTCAGTGAGAGAGTGTTGAGGCAGAGGGACGGAACTAAACCCATGGACGTGTTCAATGCCCCTTCACAAATATCTGGCCTCTGCCAGAGCTTCCTGCTCAGTGTTTGCCATCTCCATCTCTGCAGGTGACTGTGACGGTGTCCCTAAGCCACGTTCCCATGGTGATAAGCCTGTGATAACACGTCCCCCTGTGAGACCTCCGGATCCACCGTGCCGGACTCCCATCCCTCCAAAGCTGGAGCAGAGGCCAGATCTGATAGCAGGGACAGCAGAGGAGATGCCCTCATCTGTGTAAGCCAGCAGCCCGTGGAGGGTGCTTGGTGCTGTTGGGGACACTTGGGGGCTCAGTGGCTGGAGCCTGTGGATGTCCCCTTGGCACCGGTTCAAGTGCAGGTTTGAGTGTCACTAGGAAAGCTGAGCAGAGGGCACGGCCAGGGAGGGGAGTGGGGCCACAGTGAAGGCAAACATGAAGCTTTGGAGCTGCTCAAGCACAGCCCCAGGTCTGGGCCTTGTCCCATCCCATTCCCTGCTGTTCCTGGGTTGGTGGAGCTGAGCCTCTCCCTGCCTACCTTCAGCAAACCTCTCAAACGAGAGACTGTCTGGGGCAGGAGAAGATCCAGCTTGGATCATCTTAAGGAAACTGGATGGAGTTCAGCTTCATCTCATCCTCAGATTTCTTTCAGATTTTAAGAGTCAGAAACCCTGCTGGCTTTAGTGGGAATTAACCTAAATAAAACAAAAGGTGCTATGAGGGTCAGCTCTCTGCCAGAACTGCCTGGGAGAACTTCTCTTTCTTGAGCACAGGCGGGAGCACATAAACACTGAAGGAAAGACCATAAAGGTCATGGATGCACACAGGATTATAGGCAAGAGCACAGAAATAATGACTGGATGTGACAATTGGTGCTGCTATGTTTTAGTTGGTGTGGTGGTGTTTGGTCAAAGGTTAGACTCCATGACCTTGGAAATCTTTCCCAGCCTAAATAATTCCATTATTCCATGGTTCTATAAGCAGCCCAGCCAAATCGCTGGCGGGTGATGTGGTGGTGGAAAGAGCACAGAAGGAGCCCAGCTATGCCTTGGCATAAGAATTGTCAATTGAAGGTGATCTCTGCAGTTCTGCCAATGCTGCAGCTCATTCCTCTGGCACAGAGCAGATCTCATTCCAGGTCGAATCAGAAGAGAGACTTCTCCTGTTTTCTTTGCAGGGTGGCCTCTAGGACCAAGTTCTTTGAGACGGCGTCGCGAAGAACAGGCAGGTACGACTGGCATGGGGAAGGTGGCATGTAGAGAGCAGCAGCCCTGCAGCACAGGCTGCTCCCTCTGAGGCAGAGCCAGCACAGAGAGCCCCAGCCCCAGGCCTGCTTTGTCTTGTACTCACGAGCAGCAGATGGGGCTCAGCAAAAATGCTAAAACTAAACAAAGAGCTCAAATCCTAAAATGTGGGTCCACATACAGACTTGATAAGTTAAATCCACCAAGTGAGAAACATCCCTGTGGATCCCTGTTACCTTGTGTGTGGCTCTGTGTGGTGTAGTACCCGTTGTACTCAGGCTTTTTGGGGGGATAAGGTCCTGGGTGAGGTGATGAGGGTTGGTTGGGTCCCAGCAGCTGCTGAGAGAGCATGGCTGGTCCAGCACAGAAGGTGTGCAGACAGGGAGCTAGGGGATTATGGGGACACAGCCTGAGCTCTGAGTGGCAGCAGGTGCCATTTGTGATAATGTTTGCCTAAATAAGCTTCAGCTTCCTGCTCTGAAAAGCTGCCAATCTTTGCCCAAGAGAGCGCAGGTTTGTGTGTAGTCTGAGAACTGCTGCTGCTGGTACTGAGAGAAAAAACATTTGTGCTATTGCAAAACAGACCCCTCCCTGCCCATTACCCAGCCTTGAGGAGCTTGTGGAGCTGAGTTGGAGCTTGCTCCCTTCACTCATTTTTTTCTCTATTCTTCTATTTCCTTTTATCCAGTTCTTCATCACCACAAGGCAGGATCCCAAGTGATGAGAGCTGAGGCTAAAGGTATGTGTTTATGACAACAAATTGAATAATAAACTGAAAGCAGACATGTAATTCAAAGTCAGCATTTATGGGGTTGTGAGATTTCAGTGGTTCTGCCATTACTGGTGGATTTGCGTTGCTGCATAGAACATGGAGCTTGTTTTCTTCTTCCAGGCTTTGTAAGCACACCTCAGCCCAGCTGGACCCAGGAGACTTTCTGTGCTTGTGACCCAGGAGTCAGAGCTGAGCCTTGCCAGCCCCAGTACCCTGGAGAGCAGCTATCTTACTGGACAATGATTTTCGAGCCACAAGTAGCTCAAGAAAATAGGAGAGAGAGACCACAATGGAGAGCAGGTCCTGGCCACACATCTGTGTTGAACTGTTCCCTGCCCTCCCACCTCTCCTCCCTCTCCTCTCCTGTGTGTGCCCGTGCAGGTGACGGCAGCATGGGCAGGGCCAGGGGACATGGACCACCTGTGGAAGGGACAGTGGAGCCCCTGTTCACCTGCTCACTTTTGGGAAACACGTCTTGAAAAGGGCGTTTGGACAGCACAAGGGCTGAGTCCCTGCATTTGGAAGCAAGGGCAAAACAGTTGCAGTCCCCCCTTGCCCTGTTTGCCCTGAGAAGCCCCTTCCTCTGTGCTTGTGTCCCTCACTTGGTGAGTGTCAGTGTGTGGGACAGCTGTGCCTGCTGACACTGCCCATGGTGACACAGACTGGGCAGGGAGGGGGGAATCACTGTGCTCAGCTCTTTGGGAAGTCTCCTCCTCTTCCTCTTCCTCCACTGCCTCCTCTTCCATGTGAGCCACACTCCCACCAGATCCACTTCTCACAGGCCCACCAAGAAGTCTCCATCCTGGGTGATTGCGGTGGCCAGAGGTACCAAGGATCTGAAACTCACTGTTTGTGGGTCAAACCCACTGTTTGTTTTTTTTTTAAGAACTGCCCAGTTTCTTGTTTGCTTGTTTATTCATTTGCAGTACAAGATGCCCAGCCTGTGCCCAGCCTGTCCCTCAGCTATGGCCCTGTGGATGATACCCATTGGCCCAGGAGGTGTCCCTGGCCAGGACCTCTGTAGCAGTAGAGGCTTGTTTGTTGCTCCAGCTGCCACTGTGGCCCAGCTCCAGAGCTGTGTACAGCATAGAGCTGCTTCCCCGCTTCCTCCACCCACCCAAAGATGACTCCCCCCTTTTGAATGGTTTTCTTTAGGTGCTGAGACCATTTGCAAACCAGTGGCCAAACTTTCCCACAGCTGCTTCCCAGGTGCTCCATTCCCTCAAGCATGGTGTCCTTCCTGCCCAGTGCAGGTCCTTCCCACCTCCTGGCACTTTGCCTCTGTGTGACCTCGTGTCTCTTATTGCTGAATGGCACACAGCTCACGTGTGTCATGTCCATGGTGCTCTCACTCCCTTGGCTTCAGCAGTGCCCCAGCTGCTCCCTCCTTTAGGCCTGGCACATGAAAGTGGCTTTAAAACCAAACCAGCCCTGTGCTGTGGCAGTTTGGGCTATGCCACATGCACTGGCAGCACCTGGGGCTGTGCTGGGCCCCTCCTGCTGCAGCCCCTCAGCAGGGGCTCAGGGACAGCGCACAGTGGTTCTGATCAGGGATCTCTGAATAGGTAGGATGGAGCTGAAGCTGGAGTGAGCTGCTCTGACCAGCCTGGCAGTGGGGCCACCTGCCTGCAGCACATCACCCCCTAGCCCTGTTGGGGTGTTGGGCCTGTGGCTCCCACACAAAAGGCCAGCATTTCCCAACTGTCTTTCTTGCTTTGGGCTGCTGTTTGGGGACCCCTCGAGCCTGTCAGTTTGGGAAGCTCCTTGGGTTGTTCTGATGTGTGTGGCTCTGGAGGTGACATTCTGCAGGAGCAGTGTCTTGTCACATCCTCCTCCTGCTTGTGCCCACTGCCCAGCACAGACCCCCAGCACAGAGCTGGGCTCCATGGGTAAGGAGAACCCAAGGGTGGTTTGGTTTCAGTCTGACAGTGTGAGCAGTGGGGAGAGGCAGCTTCTTGCAGACTATTTCATGGTGTCCTTTTTAAGTTCTTTGTCACTTGTATGTCTGCTGATTTTTCCTGCACCTGTGGGTGCAGCTGAACACTGGGGACCAGCAGTTGGAGCAGTGGGGGATGCTGGGGGCTGTGGGATCCAATTCCTGCTGCCATGAGACACAGTTCCTGCTGCTGTGGGACCCAATCCCTGCTGCTGTGAGCACAGTCCCTGCTGCCAGCGGCCCAGGAGTGACAGCTGGGAATGTGGGATCGCCCTGCACAGAACGGCAGCCCCCCAGATCAGCCCTGGAGCCATTGTGATGTGTACAAGCTTAGGTTACAGCAAGTGTTTATAAAGTTTCCATGAAGTGAAACAACCATCTCGGTGTGTTTTGTTCCTCTTCACCCCGGGCCCAAACGCTGCCCCCTCTGCAGGCAGGCCCTGCTGTGGGGGTCCAGCTCTGTGCCCTGGGGAGGCCACACAGAGCTGTGTCCACAGGATTGGGAGTGCCCTGGGCTCTGCCATAGCCCCACTCTGGGTTTGCAGTCCCCAAAGCTGGTTTTCTGCATTTTTCTGGCTGGAAAGCTGCCCTGTCGTGGCTGAATATCCCTGTGCTGCCACAGTGCCCAGAGAGAGTCCCGTGCCGTGGGTCACTGATACTCCCGTTTTCCTGTGACCACCAATGGCTTCTTTCCATCTATCCAGCACACTTTTTCCCTCCTCACATGTTTCCCACCCCCATTTTGACTCTGACATTGTGCACCAATGTTTGCCTTTCAGGTCTCTTGCTTTTCTTTAACAGCGAGCCCTCTCCCAGGAGAGAACAGTTTCTCTCTCTGACACGGAAATCTCACAGCCAACTTTGGAGCCCAGGTTTCTGGAGAAGCCTGACAGAGGTGACCTCTCCAGAGGGTGTTCCTGGGGGCTCAGGGACAGCCAAGCTGCCTCCACAGCCATGAGGGTCCCCAGCTGGAGAAGGGGAGCGTTCCCACCCACACCCTGCTCAGGGCTGGTGGGTGTTTTTGGGATCCTCCTGCAATTATTCCGTGCAGGCCCAGCCCCTGCCCGCGGGCTCTTGCTGCAGCCCCGGCCAGGTTTGCCAGCTCCGAGAGCTCTGTGCCGTGCCCTGGCTCCGCGCCCAAGCAGCCGCAGCACTCCCGGGGTGGGCATGGACACAATGCACCTGGAGCAGCAGCTGGAGGGTTTTCTTCTTGTTTTTTCTGGCTTCTTGTTTCTCTCAAAAGTTTCCTTGTAGGGCTATAACTTTTCCAAGGCTGGATGCGTTCAAAACAGCGGCATTTGGGGAACTAAACTGTTTCCTCACTAGGCCTTGTATGAAGTGATTGTGAACTGGAACAAGAATTGAGGCACTGCCTCAATCCTTGTCTCCCAACCCACAGGTGCCTGGCTTGCTTTCTTACAGAAAGCATTTGGATTTATTATGAGCAAGAGAATTATTTTCCAGCACAAGTAAAACCTTTTGGGTTTTTATAGAGAGAAGATAACAAAACAAGCAGTTCCAAAGCTTGAGCCCGAGCCTCAGTGAGTTCTTCCCAGAGGAAGAATTTGCAGAGGCCAAAGACTCTGCAGCAGACACATCTGTGTGATAAATTTAGAATTGAAATATACTTAGTGGAGCACTGACATCTGAAATTTATCTGCTGCACAGAGACCCGTGAAGGCGCCGGAATCCACCCACGTGGGGTTCCTTGGAGGATCAGAGCCGTAGTTCAGCTCTGTAGCTCTCCCTGACCCATCCCACTGCACCATTACCCATCTGGATGCTCCGAGCTGGGAGCAGCTCCCTGTGCTGGGCGGGTTCCTGGCAGCCCTTCGCAGGTTTCTTGGCCCATACACATGGCTCTAAATCAGGTCGGGCCTCCAAAAAATCCTGTGATTGGCTTAAACAATCAGGAGATGCTTTGAACCACTAAAGGCCATAATGTTTTCCATTTTCTGTGTTTTCAGAAGTTTAAGTGCTCTAACAGCCTCTGCCAGTGTCTCTGAGCTCCCACAAGGCAGAACTTCTGAAGATTCTTGAAATCCTGTATAAAATGTGACCATGCCCATGAAGGCTCAGAAAGGCAAGTCCCCAATGAGCTCCATCCTCCCACAGCTCCATCCTTCCTCACTCTGTGTCCTGCACATCCCAGCTCCCTTCAGTGCCTTGGCCCCACAGGCTCTCCTGATGGCCACCACACCACGCTACCACTCTGTGCCACTGCACCCACCCTGCTCCTTTGGGATGGGACATGGGCCATGCCAGGCAGGCCCTGTTTGCCCTCCCCTTGGCACCTGCCCACCACTGGCAGAGGGAGGCAGCAGCAGTTTCGGGTAAGGAGCGAACACCAGCGTTGGCTGATGTCCCTTGTGTCAGGGCACTCGAGTCACCGTGACCCCACTGAGGTCTGTGGCTGCCACTGGCTCGTCCTGGGAGCGTGGGCACAGCCCTGACACCGTGGCAGGCACACAGGGCTGGCTGCCAGCACAGCAGGGTCACACTGCTGGCACTCCCAGACCCCCAGGGAGGGGAGCCACTGCTGAAAGAGCTATTTGACACAACTCGTCAGTATTTTAGGAAACAGAACTTCTGTCTGTTTTTAAAATATCCCACTTTATGCTCTGAGGAAAAGAACAAATAAATTACTTTAAAGCATGGGGCCATTTTGGGGTTTTCATGATGTTTCCATGTTTTAGTTGACTCCATGGTAACTGGACTTTTTCCTGTGAGCTTGGTGTGCAAGTCAAGTCTTCTCCAAGGGCAGCTCTGGAGCCCACTGGCATGTGGCTCACCCCCAGTGCTGGCATGGTGGCTGTCACCATGCTGCCAGGCCCCACAGCTACAGCAGTTAGGAATGGTCAGGGAGGTCAGCAGCTGCCCTGTGACCTGTAGGTCCTGGTGAGCTGTGCAGGGGGGATGTAGGGTGTAGGATGTGTGATGCAGGGTGGGCAGCAGAGGTGGCTGGAGCATAGCGAGGCAGAAGGAATTGAGTGAGGTGAATTTGTCCTTCAGCTAGTTCTGACCCAGCAGCCCCCAACCAGTGGCCTCACTGTCCTCCCACAGACACTGTTCAAGCCACATGAGTGTGGGGCCAGCAGAGACCAAAGCCAGTGTAAGCCCAGGATGTGTAGCCACTGAGGGACCAAGTCCAGCATCCCATGAGGCGCTGGACCAGTGGCTCCTGAATGTCCCTGGGGACACTGGTGTCCAAGTGGCCATTTGGCAGGTGACACTGGAGCTGACATGCTGGCAGGTACCCAATCTGCCACACCAGCCCTGAGGAGCTGAGGCCTGCTCAGTGTCCATTAAGGGTGAATTTTGAAAATAACACAATAATTTTTCCCTGTGACTCAGAGCGAGATGGGATCAGGTTCCTTGCGGATGAAAAACCCAAGGGTTTTTGTTCTCTTGGCACACTGTTCTTCAGCTCACAGGGCACAGTGTGTGGACTGCTGCTGTGCAATTACACACCAGGCATTGCCAGCTATTTGTGGCCCAATGAGCCTTTTTTTTTTTTTTCCCAAGCTCTTTGCTTTGTCTCAGTGAATCAAATCTTGGCCCCGGGCAGGATTCACATCTGTGCCTTGAATTAACAAGTGGCTGATAAGCGTCTTCTTTATTACTTGGAGAGCATAGGTCAATTTTATAAAGACGTTGCAGAAGAATGGATTTACAACTGTTCATAAAGATACCAAAACAATGACAAGAGCAGGAGGACACTGGCCTTTATTAGCTCCTTGCTTTGAGAAATACATTAATCAACCGAAATTCAATTTAAAAGACCCAAAGAGGAATATATGAAAGGATTAGCCAATTGATATGTAATTGAATTACGAGTTCAGACGTGATTAATAGTGAAATCTGAATGTGAGAGAAAGCCTACAATGATCCAATGTACAGCCTCATCTACTGGCAAATGACCCACTCAAGATTCCCAGCTCTTTTGCTTGCTGGCAGCCATCACACCCACAGTGATTTCATGCACAAAATCGACACAAAAGCCAAGTGCAGGCAGAGGGTAGAGCTCCAGCAAACCAGATTCTGCATTTATTTGACTCAGAACAACAGCAAATTTTCAGGTTACAAAAAGAACTGAACACCAAGCGTGAGGGGCCAGCCCATGGCATGGCTGGGGGCTCATGTGGGCCCCAGGTGTGGCTGAAAGAGAAATGAGAATTTTCATTTACCCCCAGCATGGTGTCATCAGTTTCTTTACCTGGGTGCCAGGCAGGCCCCTCTCTTTGGTAACACAAATAAACATCCTTCAGTCCCACATGGGGATTTGGGAGTTGCAGTTGTCCCCAGGGCATCCTGCACTGCACCCCTTTGGCCCCAGAAGCATCTGTCACCACAGTCCAGCCCCCATGGTACCAAAACACTCTGGGGCTCTCTCTTCCTTATCTAATGCATTCAGTTCCAATTAAAAAAAAAAAAAAAAAAAAAAAAAAAAAAAAAAAAAAAAAACCACCACCAAACCAGCTGTGTCAGCAATCCACCTAATTCCTTCTCTGGGATAATTTACCCTCAGGTAATGCTATAATTTGGGCAAAGCACTGTGAATCCAAACTGGGCCAGACCAGGCTGGGTGCACTGCACCTGCATCACACAGTTTGTGGGGTCTCCAGGGTCACAGCCCCACCAGAACAGGGCCAAGGCATCCCCAGTACCATGCTCAGCCCTCCCCTTGGAGCCAGGCCCCAGGAAAGAGCCAGCATCATACCCCAAAGTCTCTCTGCCATTGCAAGGCTGCTGGCTCTTTTTCTTCTGGCAGTGCTGTGGCATTGGCTTCTCTCTTTGCCTCAGCTCAGGTGGAAGGAGCAATTGCAGACACTGGCCTTTGTA
This sequence comes from Peucedramus taeniatus, assembly GCA_013400575.1. NCBI lineage: Eukaryota > Metazoa > Chordata > Aves > Passeriformes > Fringillidae > Peucedramus > Peucedramus taeniatus. The sequence continues at coordinate 1,170,902 of WBNO01023171.1, forward strand.
ACTTCCAGGAACATAGCTATGGGCTGGGACACCCCCCCACCCCCCAGGCAAAAAGGCACCAGCAATGAGCTTTTTGGCTTATTACAGAGAAAGTAAAATATATCAAATAGAGAACTCTTATTATTACAGAGACATGTTAACAAAGAGAAACAGCATAAAATTGCCACAGAACACCAAATATCCGGCACAGAGAGGAGCTTTTATCCACTTGCTAAGGGTTTATGTGGGTGCAGAGATTTACTCTGTGAGTCACAAGCACAGCATCCCTCTGCTGCTGAAGGGAAGGAGCACAGGGGGCAGGCACCAGTGGGCAGGGGAGGTTCTGACCCACCTGAAGGGGCTGGGACACCCTGCCTGCCCACAGCCACCCCCAGTGCCCACAGCAGCCCTGGCCTGCAGACAGAACACAGACACTCTCTGTAACCCCAGCATTCTGCCCAAATGTGTGAGGACACTTTGTGCAAGTCAAAGAGGGAAGAAACAAGGGACCCTCCGTTGTTCCCCAAATGCAAACACTGTCCCTGTCTAACCTCAAGAGGACACAGGGAGGCTGGAGAGGCTGATCCTAACCCCAGCCTGTGCCAATGTGTGCTCTGTGCATGCCACAAAAGGGGGAACTTTGCAAATTGGGCAGCACCCAGCCAGAAAAATAATTAAAAGTCTCCATTAAATTGGCACGTTCTGACTCATCTCCTGCAGAGCATCCAGTACCTCAGTGTGCAACCAGAGAGGACTCTTAGAGCACGTCACTAAATAGATATCTTTAGCAATAGAAAATGGGCCATGCCTTTATTTTATACAGAGATAGATAATTTTAGCATACATTATGTTATTGAAACATCCAGGGCAAGAGCTCAGCAAGGGGAGGGACAGCACAGGGACTGCAGGGCTGGCCAGTGGTGGGAGGTGACTGAGGGCAGCAGCTCTGGGGCTGGCAGGTGACACCTCAGGTACCCCTCAGCATTCCCTACAGACCACAGGGACAACCCCACGGCCCAGAGCAAGAAGTGGTGCCACAGGGAGGGTCCTACCCCAGCTTCATCTCCCTCACCAAGCACCCAGTTCCCTGAGCCAAGCACAAAGGGCCTCTTGGACATGATGGCAGTGGCATGTGGATGCTGCTGGTTCTCCAGACTCAACCACAGCCTCTCCAAGCAGAGAGATGCTGTCCTGGCTCTTGCTCCTGCTGAGGCAGGGGGTGCTGGCAGGAGCCTGTCAGGCTCAGGTGGGCACAGGTTGGTGATACCTGCCCTGGGAATGCTGCATGCCATTGCACCATTTGATCTGTCTCACTGCTTCTGGCATGACACAGGGCTGAGGAAGCATCCCTTCTGCCCTCATTAAAGGCAGCATCCTTTGTCCCACACCCTCTGTTATGGAATGGTGCCCATCCATGCACAAACACTGCCCCCAGGGAGATGCCAACATCTGTATCCCTTGTCCTCCATCTGCTGCCTTGGGCAGGAGCTGATGGGCTGAGCCACGACCCAAACTGAGCCAGCTCAAAACCCTCCACACCTCTGAGATGAGCCAGAGCAGAGTCAGGGAATCCACAGGGGAACATGGAGATCTGGTTGATCTCAGCCCAGCTCGAGGGTTTAGCCAGGAGAGCCTCAGGGACAGCTTCTTTGGGACTGTGAACACGGTGAAATTCTCCTTGCTTTATTAAAGCAAAAATAGACAAGAAAATGCAGAAGAAAACAAAAAAGCATAAAGATAAATGGCAGGAGTTGGACTTTGGTATTTCTTAAAGCCTCTTCTTCCCCAGTTCCTGCAGCAGCTCATGAAAATCCACATGGAAACGGCATTAATTCCCCCAGCAAATACACACACACAGAGGTGCTGCGAGTCCTGGCTCCCACATTTCCGGGTAATTACATTGTAGAAACCCAACTTTTGAATGAACAAGTTGCAGAAGTTTATCATGATACTGAAGAGACAGAGAACATGACCTCAATGCCCCTGGCTGCCCCTCTGTCCTGGGGGTGCTCCCCATGAGCTCCTGCCCCGCTCAGCACTCGCTGTCCAGAGCAGTTTCACATTGGGTGACACACACGGGGCAGGTGACATGGGCAGAATCCTTCCCCTGCTCCCCCACTTCTCATCTGCATGGTGCTCCCACCAGCAAAGCAGGGTGGGCAAATCCCTGTTAGGTTTGGCCTCTTTCCAGTCTCCCAGCAGATGAACACCCAGCAGGACACTGCCACACTCATTAACCAACCAAACCTTCACTGACACGAGCCTCTGTGAAGCTCAAGGCTCTCCCAAATTGCTGTTCCAACTGCTTGGAGCCATCCTGAGCTGGTAACAGGGACTGGGAATCACCACTCATCTGCTCACAGAGCTCTGCTGTGAAGAGCCAGGGAAATTTCCAGAAGACAGGGATGCACCAGCTGGAATTTTTTGCTGATTCATTTGCAAATACCTGTAGCTCACAGCAGCACTGAAAATGCCAGCAGCCCCTTGGCATGGGGGAGCCTCTGAGAGCTGCAACCCACTGGGTGCCAGCCAGAAAGTTCACCTATGGATTCTGTCGCTGCCTACATGAGAGGATTTCAGGAGGAGGAGCAGCATCAGAGCTGTATCTAGCAGAGGAAGGAAAACCATTGCAAAGAAAGATCCTCCTCTTCAATAGGGGCTTTTTCCCCACTCCTTATAATGAAAATCCCATCAAAAGGTTGGAAAGTTATCAGGGAAATTGTTTGTTTTACTCCAAGTGTGTAAAGGAGCAGCTGCACCTGATGGCATTTCCTGGAGAGCTGGGCACAGGGTGGGCACAGGGCTCTGGGTGTGCTCAATGCCCTGGGAGGGTGCAGAGTTTGCTGTTTGTCTGTGCCAGCACAAAAATCCCTCGTGGGTGTCTGGGTTGGTAATGCCAGGCCATGTCACAGCCCATGATGGCAAGTGTGACCCTGTGTGTGTGTGGTCACTGACAGCCTGTCTGGGTCTGGGCAGGTGGTGCAGGATGGACTCGGGATGTGCAGGAAGAGGGGAACTAAAACACCACAGGGCACATAGGCTTGGCTGCTGTGTGTGTGCTGGGGGCAGGCTGGGTGTGTGGGGAGATGCACATGGGATGGTGTGTAAGGGATGCTGTGTAAGGGATGGTGTGGTGCACACAGGACCATGTACATGGGACAGTGAGTGCACGATGGTTCCTTCTGGCCTGCAATAGTCACTGCCATCAGCAGGAGCTGTGTGTGCTGCTTCCAAGAGCAGGGGGTCTCTTGGTGCTTCCCTTGCAGCCCCCCAAAGTGCCGTGGTGGCACCAGCCAGTTCCCACAGCCACCTCCCCATGGACAGGATTCAGAGAGGAGTCCCATGGTCCCACAGGTCCCGCAGACCCTGGCCTTGGTCTTGGCTCCAGAACATTCATCTGCTGGCATTGGTAAAAATAGCTGGGACAAAATATTTGGGACAAATGAAGGGAAAGAGCATGGCTGGAATCCCAGGTCAGCAGAGCCATGACAGGAGCAGAGCAGGTGCAGGACAGGGGCTTCAGGTGCCCAGGGGAGCCAGGCAGGTGTGAGGTCCGAGGGCATCAGGCACTTTCAGAGGTGGGTTCGGCATCGTCAGGGAGCAGCAGCTGGCGAGGACAGGAATGTGACTGCTGAGCACCCGGGGGTCTGCGGGGCAGACCAAGACCCAGCTGGACAGGCCATAGCAAAAACATCCCAGGTGGAAAACAGGAGCCAGCTGTCGCTGGGGGATTTCCAAGGTGCTCTTCCTTGGCAGGCCTTCCACTGCAGCCTGTCCGCTCCATCGCTCATCTCGGCAGCGCAGGCAGGTCCCAGGGCCGAGCTGACTGGAGCAGATCCCACAGAGGCTGCAGGGCCTGTGAACTCCTCAGCCACAAATCTGCCTTGTCCCCCAGCTCTGCTCTGCTTCTCTTCTGCAGTGTTTGAACTTATCTGCTTCCCAGCACCATGCAAATAAAACATCCGGAAGGAGGCTGGCGACATAACCCACACCCAAACGTGAAGCTGCAACCTGCTCAGTGTTGTGTTTTTTTTGTAAAAATCACCCCAAACCCACCAACCGCTGGCACTTCTCCTGCTGTCCCATGGCCCTGGGCCACTGGAGTCACAGTGACAAACAGAGGACAACACTCAGACATGGTGCCACTGCCCCCAGCAGTCCCTGTCCAGCACCGTGAGCAGCTGGAGCCAGGCAGAGGCCGGCGCCAGGGGTTCAGTTCAGAGGTACCTCAGGAAAAAAGTAATCTCAGGAATCCCAGCAGGTCTGTCACTGCCCGTCCCCTCGGCCACCACCGCAGAGGGATTCCCCAAGGCACTGCAGGACAGTAGTGCAGAAGTAACAGGCAGGAGATGGCTGGAATGGGGGTGGCAGCACAGGGGTCCCTCTGAAAGATCACTGTGCATGGAAGTAGATAGGCTTGACTTTTCCAGACAGGATCTTGGGAACCTGCACAGAGATGATCTCGGCCATCATTTCTGGGTAGTCCACGCTCACCATGTGTGCCTTGATTAGGAGATCAAATGTAAACTGATGCAGGTCCTTGGCAATCTAGGAAAGGAAGAGAGCTGGTTAAACAAGTCCCTGGGCAGTGCTTTCTCTGGAAAGACACACAACAGAGGTCTCATCTTCCCTGGGAAAGGGAGACTGGATGAGACTATCCAGTGCTCTCTCCAATTGCATCTGAACTCCTCCCATGATGGGGAGGTTGTTCCAGGGAATGATCATTCTCACTGTGAAGTTTCTTTTTTATATTGTTTTTTATGCATTTAGATGAACCTTATGTGTACAGATGGACATTTCCCTGTCCTCTCTTACCGGATGCACGGAATCCAGGACCTTGGTGAGCTGGTAAAACCTCCGGGAGCAGGAGGTGGGGTTCTTCCTCTTGCAGGCAATGATACGGTCAAGTTCCTTGATGTAATTCATGCGGAGCTCATCGAAGAGCTTCTGGTTCTTCAGCCCATCCACTGGAACTGGGTGGGATAGGAAGGAAACAGTGAGAGGAACCCAGAGAGTGAAGAGAAGAGCAGGAGGAAGGCTGAAGCAAGGGATATCCCCAGCCTCCTCCTGGGAAGTGAAAGTCCAGGCACAGGCAAAGCACCAAATGCCTCAAGGGCGATGCAGCAGCAAGTGCTGGAGCTCTGTGGAGGGAAGGGTGTGGACACTTACTAATACTGAAGAAGAGGAGAGCCTTCATACAGAGGAACTCCTGGGGTGTGATCTGAAGCCACCCAAACTCCTGGGAGAGGTGCCGCATCCTGATGCACTGGCTGTACATCCTGGATTTGTGCATGCGGTACCTGGCGGGGTGAGACGGGTGCGGATGGCACGGGGCCCAGAGTGCACGTGTGTGACAGGGAGGACCCTCCCTGACCCAGCAAACCCCCCTTGCCTGGCACACCCCACTGCCAAGGGCCCCAGCTCTGTCCCAGAGATGCCACATGCAGGAGTGGAGCGTTTTCCAAAACACCTGTGAGTGATCACTGGACACAGATGGCTGCAAGGGACTTGCAGCATTTGTCTGAAGAGTGACTGCAATGATTTCCCAAACATTTCTGTCTGTAAGGGATACGAGGCCGAGTTGGAGCTCCCAGGCAGGTGGGGGTTTCCCTGCTGCTATGCTTGGTTATTGGGCTCAGGCTCTTCCATCTGAGTGCTAGCAAACCCTCCCCAGCTCTAAGCTGATGGTACATCAAGGAGAGCCCACCAGGACCTTACAGTACATTTTGTCTCTATCTCTACTCGCCCCAGCTGCCCAACAGAGCTGGAATTCAAACCCCAGAGCAGAAAGGCAGAAATGGAGCAGCCCCTCACCCCACACCAGCTTCTGCTGCTGCCCCGGTGGGCGTCAGCCCATGGCAAGGCTGAGGGAGTGGGCAGAAGGACCCAGAGAGGCATCACAGTGCCCTCACTGCTCCTGGAGGTCACCAGGGGTGGTGACAGTGGGGAGCAGGCTGGCCACAGCCAGGCTGGGCTGAGCAGCTCAGTGTAACTGCTCTAAGTGTAGTTTGTCACCTGGGCTGACCCAAAGCCCAGCATTAGGCTGTTGTTGTTTCACACTTACTCATTGAAGACCAGGTCTGGAGCGAAGTAAAGCATCCTGGAATTGACGTTGGTGAAGGATCTCCACCCCATAGCAAACACCATCAGGCCCATCCAAGAGTACTGGATTATTGACATCTGGTCATCCACATGCAGGTTGCGAAATCCTGTGAAATAAACAATGAGGGAGGGATGTTATGAATTACTGTTGGGATCCTGCAGTTTCCAGGGCTGTTTCCACGCAGACTCCAGCTCTCCTGCAGCACTCCTCTTAGGACAAGGCTGTCCACAGCCCAAGCTCAGCCAGCTCATGTGTCAGCACATGGAGCTCCCACCTTGACTGGGAATCAAGGATAGACAAGCACAAACCTGCCCCTGGAAGGGAAGAAAGGGAACTTCACAGACAAAGAGGGGAGAAAGTCCCATTAGGACCTCACCAAATTTAAGTAACTGGATTTTAATGTGATGCTCAGAGTCAGCAGGCAGCCCCGAGGCCTCCCACCATGGTTACATAGCTCCAGTTTCTGCCCCATACACACTGCATGGATCTATTGACTGTAGGAATGAGCATGGAAACCTCAGCTACATTGCAAGAGAAACAAAAATAACAACTAAATTCAAATTACCATTCCCAGATGGCAGCCCAGAGTTAAACCCCAGGCGTGCTTACAACACCTCCAACGCTGTTTTTTCAATGTACTTGTAAATAGGCAAATATAATTGAGTTTCAAGGCAATCATGTATTATTTCAATCAAATATTAAAGCAATTTAACAGTCCAGTGTATAATTACAACCCATTGAGGCAAGGATTTCTGTGCTTTGGAGAGCTCTTCAAGGCAAACAAGCTGGAGAATGAACCTTGCCCAGATGCCACCCTGGCAGAGTCAGCACTGGCCCCAGGGGGCAGCAGGGCAGTAGCTGACACTGCTACACACTGAGGGGTGCAGTTCAGGAGAGTAAAACCATCTGATAAAGGAGTGGTAATGATAGAAAACATTTTCCAAAGCACTCTCCCTTTCCATCAGCACTGCTGCAGTGGTAGAGCCTCAGCCCTGGATGCCAAGTGGCTTTGGTGGTGTCTCTGTGTCTGATCTGGATGTCTGGTGTAGACAAGCCAAAGAGGAAGCAGGATTTGTCTCTGGTTTTACAAGCCAAGTGACTCAAGAATAGCAGAAACAGAATGGGCTACTCTGCTACTATGCAGACCAATATCCCATTGGGAGTACCAGTCTAGGGGGCTGCCAAACTCCTGGGACTGTCAGACACCTGACCACAGTTCATCCCCAGGGTTGGCAGAGAGTAGCAAACCTACTGTGCCTCAGTCTCCTCCTCTGGCTGTACCACCCCACACGTACGAGGAGTGAGGTTCCTCTTTTCTCTGGTGTCCCCTGAGGAATGGGGCCAGAATGGAGAAGGCAGCAGGAACTGGCCCCGTGCCCCAGTCTCTGGGATGCTGGGAGGTGAGCTGCGTCCTGCTGTGCCCAGACTGAGCTCAGCCCTCTGCAATCTCACTCACCCAGTTCCAGGATTACAATGTGGAACAGGCAGCATGTCACCAACCTCGCAGATCCAGCTCAATAAACACATCATTCACCAGGATGCTCCACTTACTGCACCTGCTGACCAGCATCTGGAACATTCCTGACCCTTATTACCTCTCTGAAGGCATCACAAATATATCACACGAGGCCATCACATGGGCAACCTGAGAGACTGCCAGGAAGAGCCCTTTGGGATTCTGCATTGCTCTTCTGCTGTGTTGCTATTTACCCTTTTCATCACTGCAGGTGGGTCCAGGGACAGGGCTGATCCTTGCCTAGAGGGCAGTTCTGCAGGGCTGGAAGTGGAGCAAAACCTCCACAGATAGAGGGGGAGAAGAGTAGGACCCTGAGCCCAGACCAGCTGCAGCCCTGCCATGGGGGGCAGTGCCCTGTGCCCACATGGCATCACTGACCAGGGGCTATCTGAACCCAGAGTGTGAGTTCCAACACATTCCATCACCCCTCAGTTCCCTCTCCCATCATCAGCCTCCCTAGAGCCAAGTCCCACCCTGCTACAGGCTGCTTCCCAGGCAGGGGACACACACACTGCCCATGGAGATGGTCCCCAGGAGCTGTGTGATGGGACAGGGGCTGCAGACCTCCCCCTTTGCACCTGCCCCAGCAGTGCAGATGGGCTTTGGAACTGGGAGGGGAGTTGTTTGCTTTCCTTCTCACCTGGCAGGGCCTTTGCCCATTTGACCACATAGACCAGCTGCCGCTCCCCAAGCTCATTGAGGCTGCTCAGCAGGTTGGAGAAGGAGTCAGGCTGGCTGTTGTCGTGGCCAGCACACACCACACCAGGCTCGATGGCCTCCAGGACGTTGAGGAAGATGGGCTGGCACTCATAGCCATCAATCCGTGTCATCACCAGCTTGGGAGCTTGCTCCTCCGTTGGGCTGGACGAGCTGGCTCCCTCCACGTCGTCCTGAGCCTTCAGGTTACCCAGTTTCTTCAGCTTGCGGGCTGTGGGGAAGGTACAGTTTAGTGTGATACTTAAAAATGTATTAAAAAAAAAGTCATGGCTTCTTGGATCCATCATTATAGTTATGAGGAAAGGAAAAGTGATGACCAGCAGCAGCTCCTCTGTCAGTGGGCACTGCCCAAGGAGTGGCCTGGCATTGCTGTTCTCACCCAAGGACAAGAGGAGAACACACTGTGTGACAAAATCCATTTTATTGTTAATCTGACCTGAAAAGAACCAACACCATTCACATCCTCAGCAACAACCAGTCTCTAACTCCCACTTAAAAACAGAGAGGAAGATCCAGGGAAAAGACAGAAGAGGTTTTGCCTCGACTCAATCTACTGCTTATATGCAATCAAAAAGAGGAGCAACACAAGATGATAAAGTCAGCACACAGTCATGTTCCAGGGAGAAAAAACATTGCACTTGGATGCCCAAGAGGGATTGTTCCATCCCAGACCAGGGCAGAAGCAGGATGCATCTGAGATAAAAGCCTTCTCCCTGCAATGCCTGCTGCCCCACAGCCAGGCTGTCCCAAACACACTGCACACATATTACAGAAAACACATCTCAGAAGCCAGCAGGTGGTTCCAGGGCTGTTTCCCTGGAGTCCCCACCGAGGGGGAGTGCACCTGAGCTGGGTGGCCTCACTCTGCTGTGCAGCCCCACCAGCCCCATCAGCAGAGCAGGCAGCTTGCAGAGGGACCAAAGTAGCTGGTGACTGTGCCCATGCCCAGCACAAAAAGGTGTTTTCCCACACACCTGGCTCTTATCCACAGCTGCTGGTCTGCCTGCAAGGCACACCAGCATTCCAGAGGTGTGACACCAGAGGTCTTGGGGAGTCTGTGTTCCCCTCGTTGATACCAGCACGACATTGCTCAGCACAGGTGGCCACAGGTGGCTTCTGCCACCCCACACCAAATCCAAACCCCAGCTAATTAGAGAACAAAAGCCCCTGGCTTCAGCAGGTAATACAACATCAAACCAGTTGTCCTTGGGGTTTTGGCTCCTTCATTATATGATACTTATCTCGAATTTCCTTTCAGCTGTAATTAGAAAAAGAAGCAGCAAAACATAAAAATGTCAAGTCAAAGTGCAGCTCTGTAAATTAACCCCAAACGTTGATTTTAAGCCTTGTACTCTGTATGATCTGCTGTACAGGCAATGAAGACAGGCTTCTCTGTAAAAAGGGAGGAGAAAGGGTTAATAAAAATAAAGGAGAGCAAGAGGAAAACAGCAGCACAGTGTGATGGCCTCTGGCCATCAGCCACTCGTTTGACATGGCCTCCTCTCCCTCACCTCCAAAGTCACAGCTCTGCCAAGGCCACCACTAGCCCACATCCCCAAGTTCCACAGCCACACATCTGCTAAATCCCCCCAGGGATGGTGACTCCACCACTGCCTTGGGCAGCCTGTGACAGATTTTGGATTTAGAAATAACCATTGCCCCAGGTCATGTGTGTGAGTGAAGCCAAAGCCACATGTACAAAACACACATATGGTTTGGTTTAAATGTTTGGGTTTTTTCCCTTAATATTTAATTATCTAGTATGAAAAATCCTGACTGAAGTGAGAAGACAGCAAGTACCTACTGCAGTGGCTCTGAAACTGCAGCCACAAACCAGACTCCTCTGTGACAGTGGGTGATAACTGTGCTATCACACAGCCCTTGGGTGTGTGCATTCCAGGAGCACTGAAATACTGACATTACCAGGTGGAGAAAACCTCCAGAGGTGAAGACTGGCTTCTACTCAGTCACCTGTGCCAAACCCCTTCGTGGTGTTGGCTTCTGCTCAGCAGGTAATATAAACAAATTTTTAAAATTGGAATGAAAGACATCTGTAATATTTCTACTCTAGGATGAGCTAAGCGGGGTAGAAGTCGACACTGCACTTCTTCCAAGCAAGGTGGGAGGAACCTTAGGACATGTGACCAATATTGGGATGTTCCTGCTTGGCTGCCAGCAGGGACAAGGGGCCCAGGGAGCCTCGAGGTACAGCTGCAGCACAACACTGCCCCAAGCCCTGCAAGCTGACCTGGGGGTCTCTGGGGAACTGCTGGATGGATTTGGAAAAAAGCTTAAAGGACACAATTATATATCACAATAAAATATTCACCAGTGGCACATTTTAAGCATCTCCCTTACAGGCACTTTTAAAGCTTTGAGGAAGGAGCACTCTGGGCTCCAGCATCAATTTTCATCATGCCAGAACTCAGGGAAGTTTTGGAGACCTGGAAGAAGCTGCTCTCACACTGGTCGATGGAGAGATCCTGCAGCCCCTGGCAGCACACATCGAGCTCATCTCCTTGATTTATATCCTGCTGCCCTTTGCAGTTCTGATGAACTTCACACCAGGCTTCTCAAAACCTGAACCTGTCAAGCTATCAACAATTTCAGCTGATAATAATAACATTACTGGTTGTGGCAGACACATTTAAGAAATCTGAGTCTGTCAGGTCCATGTGAATGAAAAGAACTTGAAGGATGTAATAGCAGATAGTGTTGCTGAATGATTGCAAACCCCCTAGTGATACATCTCAAAGGCAATTATTAGTGTTGAAACAACATCAGACAGGTTTGTTTCTTACAAAGGCGGCTCATTGCTACATTCACCCCAAACCCAAACTTAACCATTTTTACTCAACCAGCCCCTATGGCAATGTATGGATGGGAAAATAGGGATGAGCATTAAGGTTAATCACAGAACAGATGGACTGAGGTCAGCAGACAAGGGCTGAAAGGTGTTGGCAAACTGCAGAAGCCATGAGGACACTAAAGATTTGACAACATGTCTTGGAGCAAGGAGGTAAGGAATGTCACTTGGGTGGCTGTGTAGGAGGCAAAAGGGTTATTGAGTCACAGGTGACAAAATACCCACTGTGGGGACAGAAAATCAGTAAAATTGGGGGTTTTAATCAAGCAAATCAAGATGTAATAAAGATCCAATTGCTGTAAGTCAAGGGCAGACCAGATGAAAAATGAGGTACATCCAAGATAACACTGATTGTAACTAATGCAATGGCTCTGCAAAAATGTGTTGGATTCCCCCTGGCTGGAATCAATACCCACTGTGTTGGTGAGACATGAGCTCTGCTCTGCCCCCAGCAGCTGAACCTGAATGAGGACTAAACACACCTATGCCTCAGGCCTGGGCTTTCACAAGCTTTTGGCTGTTACTACAGGAGATTTCTAGCCCTACTACAAACAAAATGAAAGGAATTACACGTGTTTTGAGTTTTTGCTCCATCCAGGACCCACATGGCTGCAGCTCGGGTGGCTGCCAGCTCTGGCTGTGGGCACAGGAGCTTAGAGTTCCCCACTGGAACAGCCCCTGGCACCTCTCATGCTCCCTGGGCTCAGGGCTGACAGGATTTCCACAGCCGTGCCCATACCAGGACATTTCCTGGGCTCAGGGCTGGCAGAATCCCTGCAGACCGGGATATTTCCCAAACTCAGGGCTGGCAGAATCCCTGCAGACCAGGACATTTCCCAGACTCAGGGCTGGCAGAATCCCTGCAGACCAGGACATTTCCTGGGCTCAGGGCTGGCAGAATCCCTGCAGACCAGGACATTTCCCAAACTCAGGGCTGGCAGAATCCCTGCAGACCAGGACATTTCCCAAACTCAGGGCTGGCAGAATCCCTGCAGACCAGGACATTTCCTGGGCTCAGGGCTTTCAGGATCTGTGCAGACCAGGACATTTCCTGGGCTCAGGGCTGGCAGGATCCCTGCAGACCAGGATATTTCCCAAACTCAGGGCTGGCAGAATCCCTGCAGACCAGGACATTTCCCAGACTCAGGGCTGGCAGGATCCCTGCAGCATCTTCCCCAGCAGAAGGCACTGGTGCAGTGGGATGCTGGGCACAGGCCAGAACACCAGCAGGACCCAAGACACTAAAATAGCACTATCACTGTTTTTTTGCTCTTTTTTTTTTTTTTTTTTCCTCTCTACAGTCTTTTCCCTCTCTATGGAGAGAAGAGAGAAGATCCTGCTTAGTGGATACCAGCAGGTCACTGTGATCTCAATCAATAATGAAGTGCTTCAACACATTGCCATCCTGTTCCAGAGCAGAGCCTGTAGAAGGCATTTCACTGTGTCACCTCCCCCTTCTCCTCCCCCAGGACAGCCGCAGGGCTGCTGGGGATGTACCCCATCAGTGACTGTAATTAAACACCAGTTAAAAACAACTGGTTGGAGCTTGGGAGTGATTTCAAATGCCCTGCCTCCGCCGTGGGAGAGGTTACTGTGGGCAACCACAAGCTTGCCTGCTTGTAACAATTGCCTTTCCACCGACATCCAAACCAAATGTAAAATAGACCAGGCAGAACAGGTCAGGGTGACCCAAAGAGCTGAAGAAAAAAGGGAGCGGGGTATCCGTATTAGCATTAATTTTGTCAGTGTGTCCTGCAGAAGAGGGTTACACTGATATATGTCTTCTCCTACTTATGGAAACTTCAGCAGAAAAAAGCACTTAAAATAAGCTAAGAAAAGGGAGTTAGGACTGCACTGCCTTTTTGGACCTTTGGGGGAGAAATCAAACTAAACCCTCTGCTCCTTGGTGAGCCACAAATCAGAACAAGTCTTTCAAGACTGTGCTGCAGCTCAGCCCATCCCAGCAATGGGGTAAGGATTTAATCCAAAATGCTGACACACCCAAGCAGTCTGGGCAGCCTCTGTCCCCCTGTGCTGTGCCTGGCTCTACCAGGGCTCCTCTCTGCAGCCCCAGAAGCCCCCTCAATCCAGGGCTTCCCAGCAGGGCCAGGTCTGTCAGCCCCCTTTTCCAGGATATTTTCCTCCTCACAGAATCACAGGGTGGTTTGGGTTGGAAGGGACCTTGAAGATCACCCAGTTCCACCCCCTGCCATGGGCAGGGACACCTTCCACTATTCCAGCTTGCTCCAAGCCCTGTCCAAGTTTCCAAGGCTTTGGAAAATTCCAAGGATGGGGCAGCCACAGCTTCTCTGAGCACCAGTGCCAGGGCCTCATCACACAGGGAAGAATTTAATCAAATGAACTCAACAAGACACCCAGTGACCAACACTACCTGACAGACTATGAGCAGAAAACCTCAGATTTTGGATATGGGCACCCTGTCAGTTTTGATAGAGCTAAAGGTTTGGGAACAGAGACAAATTGTAACAAGGACCCTCACCAGGGACACAGGAGCAGCTTCCATCCAGCAAAGGAAAACACTGAAGTTGTAATTTCACCAAGAAATTGCCTCTTTCTGCCTTGGAATAATCCCATCAAAAGAGGGGAGTGCTCTGCTCTGAGGCTCCAGGAGCCTGAACCAACTCACCCTGCCGTTCATACATTTTATTTTAGATTCACAAGGTTTGAAACACAACCAAAACCTACTGAAATTCACCTTTTTGGTATTAGAACCCTGAAAACATTTCCTGAGCGTTTGATCACCCTCCATCAGCCTCATTTTCCAGCCACTTACTGACTGTTCATCCAGCAAGTGACACACAGGGACCCAGCAGGGGACCCCGGCCGTACCTCCGAGAGTCATCCCGGCCTCGTAGCACTTCCGCAGGCGGCAGGAGGGGCAGTTTTTCCGTCGGAACTTGTCGATGGTGCAGTCATTCCGGCTGGCACAGAGGTACTTCTGCTTGCCTAAAACACCAGAGAAACAGAGCATGGGTGCTGGGTGCCAGCAGAGACACGGGCTGGGCTCTTTGGGCGTCACCAAGGGCAGCCTGGAGAGTTTGGTTCTCGTTTTTTAAACGTCATCCATCTATTGTGTGGATTTTGGTGGTTTTCTCCCAGACCACCAAACCCCACAGTTTGATCCTTCTGCCACAAATTCACCTATCAGTCCCCTTAGAACTGTGATGCTGTACAGACCCTTTTGGGACTGAATACTTGTTGTGCAACCCATTAATACAGCTGGGTCTGTTGTCTCCAGGTTATGGATGTTGGGGTTGGGGAGCTGCTGCTCCACAGGTGAGTCTGATGCCACCCTGTCCCCTGGGATGTATCTGCTGGGACCAGCAACTCCCTGTATGGGCGACCTTGTGCAGCCGTGGGTTTTGGGGAGGTGCAGAAAATTCAGAAGTTACTAATGGTGAGAGTCACCCATACCTCAGACTCTGCACTCACTCAGAGAGCAGCCAATGCAGCTCCAGGCCACAGCTTTTTTTCACTGCCCCATTTGCCTGACAAGCCAAGAATCATCACTTTTCTTGTCAAGTTTGAACACATTTACTGGATCAGGATTTATCTGACGTTCTTCAGGCTGTTCCAAACCAAACTGGACTCAGCAAATAACAGAGAGGTGCAGCTTAGAGACCCACAAGCAACCCACGTGGGAAACCAGCCCTTGGCCTTTGTTTATCATCCTGCAAGGGGTTACTTTCTGCATTCCTATAGGAATAGCCCTTTGGAGTCATCAGAAATCTATGGACAGGATGAGGCTGATTGCAGCCCCTTAATGTGCCAGTTTTAACATGAGATGCAGCAATGTTGGTGCACAGATTTTACAACCCCCACACCTCTCCCATTGCTGCCCCTGCTGCCACTGCCTGAGGCTTTCACACTCCTCTCCTGGGTCCCCCCCACTCGTGCCTGGCCACAGTTTTGGCAGGACCAGCTGCCACTGTCACCCCCACAGATCCCCTGGCAGGGCTCAGCACCCAGGGGCTGCACAAACACCCCATGTTTGACCTTCCCAGAGCTGTCCTCTTCAAAGTGGATCATCACCCACCCCTGTGCCTCAGCCACCACCTTCATTACTCACCACATCTCACACCTGTTAAATCATTTTAACACTGTCCTCAGAACAACTCTTCTCACCTTCTCCCTGGCTCATTTCCCATGAGAAGGATACTCAGCAAGCCTTGATGACACCTAAATCCCTAAGGAGCCTAAAGGGAGCACAAACACCATCCTCCCTTTCAGCAGCTCATTGAGGAGGAGGGTGAGTAACAAAGAACTTCAGCTGAAACTGGGTTAGTTGGAGTTATTTTTGTGCCGGGGGCATGGAGCACTGAGGCCACATTCCCTCCACTCAACCTTCTTAGGTACTCACAGACGGGCGCCCTACTTTCTGGGGAGCAGAGCTGGAAGGAGATTTGGCTGCCTGAGACCCCTGAGGATGTTCCAGGATCAGGCCCAGCTGTGTCAGGAGCAGCACCCCCAGCCCCAGTGCCCAGCTCAGCCCCAGGATCTGGGCAGATCCCAACACGTGGCTCATCCCCCACTCTGCTCTGTCCCCGTTAGCACCCTCGGGATGGATGGGGGTTGGTAGTGGAGTCCAAGCCTTGCTCCATGAGGCCACTGTGCTGTTTCTCATCAGCAGCATCTCCCAGAAGTGCTGAGAAGGGACACGGAGAGGAGCCTCTCCCACGAGCCAGGAGCAGGCAGAGGGGCCTGGAAGGCAAACAGGGCTCGCTGGAGGAGGCTGCAGGATGGCAGTGCCACCCTGGAGCAGCACAGGCTGTGAGCTGCAGCAACAGCTCTCCCCATGGTCACAGTACAGTGACACTGCTGAGATGGCCAGGCCAGCTTCATGGCCAGGCTCTTTGGGGCAGGAACCTGCTCTCTGTTGCCTGGGCCTGCACAAGTGAGCCCTGTTTGCTTTATGCTGCTCACCAGTAACAAAAAGAGAACCAAACAGCCCCAGCTGGTCATGGTGGTGCTGCTGCTGCTGCTCAGTGTGAAAATGAACCAAGCTCACCTCACCCCAGTTCCTTTGCATGCAATGATTTCCCCTTAACCACCAGGAAAGGAACCAGCAGCTCTAAAAGGCAGGAGAACAGGGAACAGTGGTTGGAACATGGATGAGTTCCTTCCCTCTGAAGTGTCTCCTCACACACAGAGACCTGTTTCCAATTTCTAATTCACTCTCTTCATTCCAGAGCAAGGTGAGACAGTTGCAATCAGCTGTTCTTTATTTAAAGATAAATGTGCTGGTTTTTCCTTCTCTGGAGTTTAACACTGAAACTACTTCTTTGTTTTCCTTTTCTCCCCTGCAAACAGAGGTGTTTTCTCATGTCACTCCAAGGGAGAGGCTCTTGCTTTGCTAACCTGTACATACAGGTCCAAACCTCACACCCACTCTCAGGTGTTCCCCAGCTGTCCTGCTCTTGGCAAGGCCCATCACCCAGCCTGTCCTTTCCCCACAGACCACTGCCCAGCTGAGGACACTGCAGATGTCACCCAGAGAAGCCCTACCCCCTCCCCTGCCCCCCAGGTCCTGTTTGTCATGTGCACAGGTGAGGGGGGGAAGTCAAACCCAGCAGCCTCTGCTTTCCCAGACCAGCAGAGGCACCCCAAGAGAGCATCTTTGCAGCAGCCATGAACACACTGCAGTGCCCATGTCCCCTCTGCCAGGAACGTCCCCCCCCGGCCCCCTCACACCAGGCAGAAAGATGCTCCTGCCACCTCTGAGCCCTCCCACTCATCTCCTGGGATCACAGCACACACTGGGAGCCAAGGGGAAGAACTGCTCTCCAGTTCTTCTTGACTAAAAAGACTGATTTATGGAGGTGAGTTGCTCAATCCAGAGGAATTATCTAACAGCCTGTTGCCACACGAGCTGCTGTGCCCAGAGTAACTTTCTCCTCCAGACAACAAAGTAATCTCTGCAAACATCTGGAGCAAGATATACTGACTGTAAATGTGAAAAAACAGTAAATGCCTTTTGGAAGACAGAGATCCTCGTATTTCAGGGCATAAACTGAATTTTAACAGCTGGGGGATAAGGCCAAGCTTTCTGCAAAAGCAACTCCCCTGGGTCTCATGTAACCATGGAGGCTCCAGAGCTCCCCTGGAAAGCCTCTGGTCCTTGGGGCTGCCACCAGCAGGGCCATGCCCAGAGCTGAGCCTGTGGGTTTGGTGCTGGCACCCTTCCCATGTGATGCTCCTAGGAATAACTCAAGAGGGCTCAGCCACAAAGCTCCCAGGAGCCAGCCATGAGCCACTGCTGAGGAACTACCTTGGCAAAGTCGTTTTCTGAACAGCCCTCTGTATTTACCAGATGGTTACCCATCTTTTTTTATGGTTTTTCCATCTTTTGCTCTCCCCATGGCATTTTAAGGCAAATAACACCCAAACAGTCATGAGAAACCCACCACTGGAGCATCGTGGTGCTGCAGCACCACTGAATCTTCTGCAGACTCAATTTCTTTGCGTGTCACATCAGCCTGAGAAGGAGGAGAAAGTCTTTTTATAACATGGCAAGGATCTTTGCAAATGTTCACTTTAACTTGGTGTCATCTTAAAATCTGGCAAGAAACTGTTGACTTGGCCCAGAGACATCTCTCTGGTGTAAGGCTAATCCTCAGCAGGTCAGAACATAGAACACTAATCCATATGGAGAATGATGGAGGCACTCAGAGCAGCCTGCACAGCAGCCTGGCTGGGTGCCTGCTAGGAAAATTGCCAAATATTGTGTTATTTTTTTCATTTAGCTCTCTGCTATTTAAAGGCAGCCCCATCAGGAGCACAGCCCAAAGCATCCCAGTCCTACACTGCCAGGAATGCTGTGTGGAGGCAGCTCTGGGCTGGCTAAGGTCACCACCAGATCTCAGAAACCTCAGAGGGACAAGTAAGGTCTGCTTCTCTCCAGAGATAGATGCAGAGACACGATGATCCCCCTCCTGGACAGAATGGGACAGCAGGAATCTCTGGGCTGCTGACACAGGAGCTGCCTTGTTTGAAGCATTTTCTGTTTCAGGGACAAGGGTGGCATCACAAGGACTGAACTCCCCTGTCATCAACCCCCCCTAGCCATGCTCACCACACCCAGAGATGTCCTGCCTACAAAGCAAGATCTGTGCCAAGCTGGATGAGCTTTTTACTCACCAGATGAGGAGGGGGAGCCCTCCCTTGTGGGCAGCAGAGGAGCAGCAGCCCTGGTGGCAGGGCAGCCACCCAGCCCTCTGGACTGTCCCTGCTGGGACCCTGGGGCAGGTGACTGCAAGGGAGAGCTGGGCTTGGTCACCAAGCAAGGGGGGTGACCCTGCAGGCGAGGGGATCCCCCCCAGTCTGTGGGGTGTGCTTCAGGGCTGGCCTGGACACAGCCTGGACATCTTGGGAGAGTCTGTGAATCACGAGAGCTGGCAAAACGAGACAGGACATTCCTGTCTTTTCTGTTAACTCTTCCAGCATCTTTCTGGAAAAAGCAGTTGAACCTGAATTTGTGAAACTCCTCAAATCTGTCAAATATTTCATCAAAGCAGGGGTGGCCTGCTCCTGCCCATAAACCCCTCAGTGTGTCCAAAGAGGAGAAGAAGAATCAGTGTCACAACTTTTTTCCCTTTCTCACCCCTTAGAAGCCAGTGCATGTCTATAAAGCCTCCTTAAATATCTCTGAATCCCTGCCAGATGAGTTCACTATTATCTCAGAAGAATATAATAAAAAGGAAATTATGTGCCCAGCTATTTCCCTCCCCTCCAAGATGCTGTTTGTGCTGCTCCTGTCACAGCCCTCTGCTGCTCCCTCCACTAAAGGCTGTGGCTTGACACCAGCACCAGGAAGGTAACAGGTTTCTTTTCTCAGGGGGAAGCATTTTGATCTACTGCTCTAAAGTCTCCAAGGGTGACCTAAGGTTTTCTGAGAGGCATTTTATGGACTTTAAAACATGAGAACGCGCTGAAATATCAGCTTTCAGTAATGCTCCTCAGCTTTAAGAAGGAAGAGATCTGTCTGGAAAGTCACCAAAAGTTAGAACAGAAATCACCACCTGCCATCTCTGCATTCAGTACCTATAAAGGAGCACAATTTATTGTCACTTCCCCAAAATAAAGACTTAGCCATGTACCTCGGGGTAGTGTAAGATGAAACCTCACAATTTGGCAGCCCCCCTGCCCCTCCCTGCACACACATATGGCTCCTCAGGAAAGACAAAGGGCTGCTGCCCAATCCCAACACAACCAAACACTCCCAACCCTCTGCCACACTGCGAGGCTGAAGAGCCAGGAAGAGACATAAATACCATTTGAATTAATGATATAACACAATCAGGAGAGGGAACAACTCCAGGGCACTGCCCAGGCTGCCCCTCTGCCTGTGGGCACCTCCAGTCCCTGTCACCCACAGGACAGGGCCCACCCTGGTGCCAGGGGAGCACAGCTCCCACACCCACCCTCAGACACTGCTCCAGCAGCACTGCATCTGACTGAGAGCCAAGACTCCACTTACTATAAATCAACAATAACTTGCTGACTTAAACAAGCATCTGTTATTTACTCTGGCTGCACAAGCCAACCCACTTGGCTTGACACAGAGCTGGTGCACAGCAGAGACAGATCTGCAAATGATTTACTTGGGAGAAATATGCAAAATTTGTTAACTGTTATTTGACTGCCCTTTTTGGCAACATTGATGTCCCCTGTGGCATAGCCCCTGTTCTTCCCTGAACCAGCACTGACAAGTTGGCTCCTGGCACAGAGGAATGAGGGAAACATGACTCTAAAAAGAGGCAGGATAATGATAATTGATCTAATTGATGTAGAAGCAGCATTCTGACAACAGCAGGTGAGCTCCCCTAGCCTGGGACCCCTGCTCATAGACAGGAGAGGTTGGGCACAGGGGAAGGTCATGGTGAGACAGAAGCTCCATCCCATCTCTGAGGACACCACAGCCAGTGACAGCAGCTGC
Source organism: Peucedramus taeniatus (assembly GCA_013400575.1). Classification (NCBI taxonomy): domain Eukaryota; kingdom Metazoa; phylum Chordata; class Aves; order Passeriformes; family Fringillidae; genus Peucedramus; species Peucedramus taeniatus. The sequence goes on from WBNO01023171.1 coordinate 1,191,039, forward strand.
CAACACGTGCCCACATAAATTGTGTTAGCAACAAGGAGGAATGATGGCTTGGGTTGGTTCTCTCCTGACAGCAAGCCTGGTGAGTGACTACAGGCACGTTACATTGCTGGACTGTTCATTTTCCACACCAGAGGCTCTCACTGCTGCCCAAGAACCACAGCTCTGAGCTGCAGGTAGAAACCAGCCATTGCTGAGGCACAGCCTAAGGAAACAGCTGGGCTGGGTGCTTCTGCTTGCTCATTCCTCAGAAAGGTGGTGCAAAGACCTTGCTGTTGAGAGGGAACATTTGGGCTCACATTTATCCCTGGAGAGCCTGACACCCCAGAACTGGACATGAAGTTGTTTTCTCACAGGCTGGGGAGAAGGATCACAGACCCCAAGGTCAGAGCATGGCTCCTGATGGACAGAGCTGGCTGTGCTGCTTCGTGGGCAGTCACAGAAGTGACCCTCTGGAAGGGGTGCAGGAGAGGAAAAGCCTCCCCTGAACACCAGTTGTGCATCTGAGACTGCAGGTGGGCTGCTGGGAGCTTAAAGCACTCTGGAGAGTGAAGAAGAGAAGCAGGAACTGACTGCTCCAGGGCCTCACCAGGTCACTAAGATAATCATGGAATCACAGAAACATTTGGCTTGGAAGGGACCTTAAAAACCATTTTGGTCCACACCCTTGCCATGGCAGGGACACCTTCTAAGAGATGAGGTTGCTCAATGCCACTGGAAAGAATTGTATTTTGGCAAACTGGTTTGGTTACTTTTTGAGAGCAATCTGTAAAACAAAATGACAAACGCCAGAGAGAAAAATCAATTTATCCTTAATTTTTCTCCCTTCCTGGTTTAAGATATCTTAGAATGCCACCACAGTGGGGCAGTGACCTTCCCTCTCCTGTGTCCCCATTACCTTCAGCTGCCCTTTTGAAGAACACTTTGCAGCTCCCACATGTGAGGGCTCCGTAGTGGCACCCGGACGCTTCATCTCCACAGATCAGACAGGTCTTCTGAGGAGGGAAGTAATAGTCAATGGGCAGGACATGGTCACGGCCAGGCTCCAACCTGCAGCATAAAACAGAGACAAGAGAAGGGTCAGCAAATGTGCTCAGGACAGCACGGTCAGGGCAAAGCCAGAACTGCAGTGATGGGGCAGCCAAGCACTGAGCAGCAAGAGGGGGAGCAACAACTGAGCCAAGCCTGGCCCTGACCATGCAGAGACTGTGCTGGGTGCCCCTCCTGACACTGCCCACTGCGTGCAGTGTGTGACAAAGTGTGACAAAGTACAGTGACAGTGACACACAGTGACAGCACAGCCTACAGAAAGAAGGCGACTGAGACTGGCTGGTGCAGTGCTCGTGGAATTTTGGCTTCAATAATGAAGCTCACGCACCAAACAAGGCAGAGCACGGCAGTGCCTGCCCCTTGATGACACATTAACCACCATGCCAAGATGTCCCCAGCACCTGACTCCCCTTCTCCAACACCTCACCATTCCACACACCCAGATTCTCCTCTCTCAGCTGGTACCGTCCCCTCCCCACCCCGATCTGATCTGTTTGATCAGATCCATGGAGAAACTGCTTTTCTAGAGGGCATGGCAGGAGGAGAGGAGCTTATCCAAATCAGGAGCCATCATGTCCAGGCAGTTTGGGAAGCACCAGCATGTTGAGCTCATTACAAAACTCATTTATCTGCAACCAATGAATGAGGGAATTAGCTTTTAACAGTCTGCAAGTCACTGCAACTTTTGGGTGAATTTAGATCCCCTTTCATTTTTGGGATTGTTTATTGCTTGCAGGTGAGCTCTGAGAAATCAGGTTACATAACAGTGAGTGTGAGTAAGATGGGACTTCTTGAAAAAACCTTTATACCCAGAAAAGCCCCACTGTCCTCCCCTGTCCCTCACCTGGGAGCTGTGCAGATCCCACCTCAGTTTCAGGTCAGTAACTGGAGCAGCAATTTCATCCTCAGTTCTTATGGTAGAAACCTTTTGAGTGATTTCCCATCTCTTTAATAGGAACAATCAGTGACTGATCTGTAGATGCAGCTCAACCACCCTTCCCCAACCATCTCCATTTCCAAGGCTTTTCTGGAATTACTGATTAAATGGAGGAGACACAGTTGGCTGCACCGTGCCTGCCATAGTCAAGTCCTGTTGCAACCAACGTGTTCCTTTGGTTTATGTGGCATTCCACCTGTCCTCCTGGTGTGCTCCCACCACCCATCTCAGGGTGCTCCCACATCCCCCCATGTGCTGCAGAGCCCTGGCCCTGGGTGAGAGGGGCTGCTGGAGAGCAGACCCTGCTGAGGAATACCAGCAGCACACACAAAAGCCTGGCTAAAAATGTCTCATTTATCCAGTGTGTTTTAGATTTACACATAACAAGCCTTCCTGCTAATGACCAAACACCTCTTTTCTCCTCTCTGTGCAGTCACAAATCCAACAGTGCTCATTTCCCTGTTTCCACAAGGCTTCCACTCTGTCTCCCCCACGCTCAGCACTGTGTGCCATGAGCAGCAGAGCCTCTCCCAGCAGGAGTCGTGACAACAGACACAGGACTCCCAGAGGACCCTGGCTTGTTTTTGAGGATCAATTATCTGAAACTGCAAAGCAGGTTTGCAATTGAGTGGCTTCTGAAACAGCTTTTAAAGAGCTGTTCATATATGGAGAGAGTTGTGCCAGTACAGAAACACCTTCCAGCAGGTGTGCATCAAGAGCACCACGTTCATGTGCCCCTGCCAGGGATGGGGCTGGGCAGGGCTCCCTGAACACCCCTCCAGGCTCAGCCACCCTTGTCCCCACTGCCACCAACAGATGGAGACTGGAGGACACTGGCTGACATGGAAGGTGATTCCTGGCCGTGGGACAGGCTCCTCCTGGGGTAAGGTTTGGCAGGGGGTGCACAGCCCCACACCCCAAGGGGCAGGAGATGGTGTTTGGGCAGATGGGGAGTGGTTCTACCACAGGCCCTGCAGCACCAGTGTGGTTCCCTGACAGCAGCCACTGCCCAGAGCCAAAGCATCTGCCCAGGAATGCCCTTGACTTTAAAACAACACCGATTTGCCTTTTCTTTTTTATTTTTAGAGAGAGAATTGCAAGAAAAACATAATGTAAAAATGCTCTAGCAACTCAGAATGAGCTATGCTAATGGTTCCCTTAATGATCCACTTTCCAGTTTCCAAGGGACATTTACAGAGTGTTCTCAAAATGTGCAGGTAACACATAACACAGCCCAATGAGCCAAAGAGGTGCCTGGAGAAGTTGCAGGGCTTCGGGGCTGGCAGTGCTCTGGGCAGAGCCTCAGGTGCCACCTGCCCCAAGGCCGTGCCACAGCCCCTCACTCCCAATGAGGGCACAGGAGGGACACGAGGGGTGGCAGAGAAGGGACACAAGGGATGGTGCAAGAGGGACACGAGGGGTGGCACAAGAGGGACACAAGGGGTGGCACAGGAGGGACACAAGGGATGGCACAAGAGGGACACGAGGGGTGGCACAAGAGGGACACAAGGGATGGCACAGGAGGGACACAAGGGGTGGCACAAAAGGGACACAAGGGGTGGCACAAGAGGGACACGAGGGGTGGCACAGGAGGGACACAAGGGATGGTGCAAAAGGGACACAAGGGGTGGCACAGGAGGGACACGAGGGGTGGCACAGGAGGCACACAAAGGGTGTCACAGCAGCCAGCTCATCACCATCACCTCCAAAGCTTTCTTCTGGCTGAAGTTTGTACTCCGTGGGGCTGTGCCGACCCACAGAGCTGCAGGAGTGCTCGGGTCAGACCAAAACAAGTGGTTGGTAGAATGTGTGGCAAGTGTCAGCCCCGCTGCAGAGCCCAGAGCAGGGTGATAGCACCAGGGCAGACACAACTGGGCCGCGGGGACGGCGGCGGAGCCAGAGGCGGCGCTCGCCCCGAAGGCCAAGGTCGTGCCTGTCACAAAGGAGCTCGGTGCCTTTCAGGGGCAGGGAAAAACAACCTCGGTATCTCTTCTACAGCTCCAGGATGAGTTTTTCTCTCATTTCAGAAGGTTTCTGTAAGGAAATGGAGGATTTACTGAGCTCCCCTCACACGCAAATATTTTTGGGGAGTAGGAAGTATCAATGCGATGAAGCATTTGTTTGTCATTAGTTAAATTTCACCAAACAGCCCCATTTCACAACATCCCCAGAAAGCCAAGAGCGAGCACTGGTAAAAGAGGAGCCAACCACTTCTCCTGACCCACAAAGGAAGTTTCCATCTCAGCAACAGCTGGCACAGGCTGCTCAAAAGGAGCCATGGCACAACTGCCCCCTTGCCCATGACTTCCCACCCCTAAGCCAGACCAGGACACGATGGCAGCTGCCACACACCCCCAGCTCATCCCACACAGGAACCCCAGAGCAGAGTGCCATGGTCCCAACCTCCCTGAGGAAAGGGGGTCTGCACCTTCATGGTGCTGTGTCCAAAACCTGCACGTCTGTGATGCTCAGGAGGGTGCTGAGACCAGAACTGGAGCAGCACTCACTCACAAACTCAGGTGCTCAGGAGGATGCAGAGCTCAGAACTGAGCCAGCACTCACACATGAACTCAGGTGACACAGAACCCTACCCAGTCATTTCAAGTACTGTCATTTCTGAGACACTCTGATGTTTTGGGGGGATCTCTGCCTTTAAAACAGCATTACCTGTGCATGACATTCTCTAATGCAATATTAAATTTAATTGGCTTCCCCTCAGTGCAGCTGTGGGGCTCCTGCCTGGATTAAGTTCTGTGACTCCCATCAAGGGGCCAGATCCATGCTCAGCAAAGGGCACAACTGCTCACTTTGGGCACATCCTCGTGTCCCCTTGCAAGTGTCCCCTTGCACTGTCATTTAGCTGCTGCTGGCTCCAGCCAGAGCTGAGCCAAGCCAGCACTCACAGCCACCACATCACACTCATCCAGATAAAAAGGCCTGCACAGAAACTTTAGAGCATTCATCTGTTAAAATGCTTTCAGTCATTTAATCTATAAACATGCAGCTTTGCACACTGAATTCATGTCCTTTCTGCTAAATAGCCTTGAGTATTTTCCAGTCTGCCCATGCCTTGTTTTTGTGTGCAATGGCAGCAGAGGCATGACAGCATCTGAGAGCAGAGCAGGGTGCAGCACAAGCCCCAGGCCTGGTAAACACACACAGGAACAGGATCCTCGCTGGATTTAAATAAATATTAGCAGATGACAATGGTTTTCCAAGCATCCCAGCAGTGCAGGCTGGCAGGAGGAGTGCACCTCAGAGAAAGCAAACGTCCTCCCATCAGCAACTCACAGGAGCAGGTTTGGCTCTCCAGCCCTGGCACAGCCTCCTGGCCCACGGGGCACAAGCAGCTTCCACAGGCACAGCTGCACAAATCCCCTCCCAAATCACCAAATTAAACTCTGTTTTTTTGTTTCCAAACACTCTGTTTACTTATTTTGAGAGTTTATTTTTCACACAGCACACCCCCACTGCACGTGAAGCCCCATCACTCCCAGCCCTTTTCTCTCTGCACTCCTCTGCAGTGCATGAAGGCTGCAGGCCTGGAGCTGCACAGACCCAGCCACTGCTTGTCCCTGCACTCAGGGGACAGCCCCAACCTGCCCCCTGACATAACCCAGCCTGCCAGGGAGTCCCCTCATTTGATGGCCATCCTGGGCTCCCCACCTTCCAATCTTCCATAAGGAAGAAGCAGAAAATGAGCTTACAGAGGTGAAAGGGGGCAGGTTTGCTACACCTGGAATGCAAATCCTGGGCAAAGCCACCCTGCAGCCTCTGCACCTCACTGGTGGCCACAGCAGAGCCTGCTGCCCACATTTGGTACAGCTCACACCAAAACTTCTGCCTCAGAACCTGATGTCCATCCAGAGGCTCAGGGAGCAGCTTAAATAAATCAGCTCAGAGAAGATGGAACACTTGATCCCCCAGATGGAACAGGTACCTACAAAAAGAAATGGCACAAGCTCATTGCAAGGTCACTTCAGACAGGAACTCACCTGATTATGAAACACAAAGGGGACAAAAAAGCAAACAGGGAGCAGCAAGGCTGCAGGCAGGCTGCAGCCCTGAGGAGCACTCCCGAGGCCATCAGAGCCCTACACTGTATCCTCCTGGTGACTGCAGAGTCACCTGGAGTCACCAAGGACAGGACCTTGGTATCTTTGTTGCATGGAGAACCCTACTTATTTCCCAAGGAAACACTCTGTCCTCACTGATATTTATGCAGTTAGTTTAAGCCACACCATAATCTTCCATTTTCAAATCCATCTCCTCTGCTCACAAAAAGAAAATGTGCCTGTAAAGAAAATCACAAATAATGAGACACTTGATACATATATTTCATGCTCCAAGAGACACTGCCATCACACCAGATGCAGGTACAGCCTTACAGCTCCCAGGAAAGCATCCAGGGTACAGACTTGTGGTGCCACATACCAACATCTTCACCTGCAGGAGAACTTTCACCTTTCCCTCTTCCAAAATCAAGTGCAGTGATGCTTACAAAATGCTCTGGAAGAGGGGATGCGAGTTCTCAGTGCCTTTTCTCACAGCTGGTGTGCCAGGTGGATCTCCAGAGGGACAGAACATGGTACCAGGGTCCAGCCATGGGGCACAGCACCTCAGGTGAACCGGCCACGTGGCCCCCAAGGCCACCATGGTCCCCCAGCACCCCCAGCTAACCACAGCATCTGGTAAGGGGCTACCAAGAGAAACCCAAGGCAGAACTATTCCAATCAGTGTCACACTGAACTCCAAATGTATTTGGAATTCAATTTGGCAACAAGGATCAAGTTGTGCTGATGGCCAAAGGTCAGTGGTCGGCTCCCAGCTGCGCTGCTGAGAGATGCCAGGATTCATTCCCAGACTCAGATATTTAAAACACAAAATATTTTCCCCTCTTCCTTTGGCAGTGGAATTATTGCTAAGGAAACCAGTGCTGCAAATTCTGCATTTTTATTTCTCCACTGGAGGAAGCACAAGGCAGAAACAGTCAGGGACTGACTGGGCGGGACCCGGCACAGAAACATGAGGAGACCGCAAATACCACGAATTTGGCACCCAGCTGGGGAGGCACATGGCACAGGGCACAGCATTGAGCCCTGGGGATGGATGGGCATGGGAGAAAGAAGAGCCCCCCATCTCGGGGAGCAGCCCCCTCCCACCCCTCTTGCAGTGGGGGATCGCTGCAGTGGCGCTGCCCCACAACTCCCCAGCAGAACTGGGTTATTTTTAGGCACGTTTCTATCAAGACCAAATCTTTGCAGAGACACAACTGCAGGGGCATAAAAATCCTTTGCCTTATTATGTCTGGGAGTGGATACAAGCTCTATCTGCAGAACTTCCCTTCAGCTCTGCTGGCAAAGCACTGAGTTTCTAGAGGAGACTTCACGACTTGTGCAACACTATCATCTTCCTGCCGCGTCCTCCAAGCGGATCGTGCTGTGACTCATCCCCAACATAAACACACTAATTATAATGAAGGTTTCACATATTTAGTGCCAGGTCTCCCTGCAACTCTTAGCCCCAGTCTCAGCAGAACAGATAACACAGAAGCAAATTCCCCAGCAACCCACAGCCATTGGCTGACACCCACCAATCCCTCCGGCTTCCCAGCCCGGCCTTCCTGGCATGCCCCTGGCTCACAGCTGCCCACACCTGCACATGGACTGGGGCAGGAACAGGGCAGGACTGGGACAGGAGCAGGGCTTGGATGGATGGATGGATGGATGGATGGATGGATGGATGGATGGATGGATGGATGGATGGATGGATGGATGGATGGGCAGCTGCACCAGTACCAACTCCAGTGGCACATATGTACAACCCACAGTATTCCAGACAGGCATGGGCTGGGAAACAGTGCTTTGATGCCAGTTTGCACTTTTAGTGACAGATGGCAGGGACAGCCAGACCTGTTGTTTTGAGGGCTGAGAGCATTCCCAGGAAAACACGGAGAGCAGAGCCCCACAGCCCCGCACCCGGCTGCCTCCAGGGACCTGTGGGCATGGGTGTTCCTCCTGTTATCACAGACCCATGCTGGAGTTTTGACTGGCCCTGCTGGACAACCATGTCCAGAGAGAGCCATGGCACAAAGCCCTGCCCACTACCCCTTGCCCGTGCTCTTCCAAGAAGGCGAGGAATGAAAGCAGCCAAGAATCGTTTTCTTTCAAGCCCGCCTGCAAACCAAAACACAGATGCCACATCTAATTTTAGGCCTCCCAGCCTTGAGAGTGTTCTCCCAAGTCTCTGTGAGTGAGCAGTGAGATAGTCATCTCAGGACACGCCGCAGCCCCAGTGGCTGCGCACCCGCCTTGACCCCAGCCCTGGATAGGAGGGCAAGGCCAGAGCAGGAGGGCACAGCATGGCCAGGAGTTAACAGATTCCCCCCAGGGGATCCTGCAGGACACACTGAGCCCCCTGCACTGACTGCAATCGAGTGCAGAGGGACTGGCCAGCCACCCTGCTAACTCCAGGCTGCCACTTTCATCCTGCTGGACATTTCAACTCAGGCCATAATCCAAGGTTTTAAGCACCCACATAGCAAAAAGGAAGTGAACTGAACAAGAAAACAGCTGCCCCCCGGAACCTTAGCTCCCATCTCAGCTCAGCTCTGCCCAACCCTCAGCACAGCCCCAGTGGGATGTTCTGTCCTGCAGGCTTCCCAGCACTGTGCTCTGCTCCCTCTTCAAACCACCCCCAACACAGCCCAGAATCAAGGACCCGGCACTTGGCACAGGCTGTGCTGTAAACAAGAAAGGGAAAAAGTCTCTGTCCTGCTATTGTTTTTCTAACCATTTAAAGATGCTTCAGGGGACTGGGGAGCAGACTGGGAAGTAATAGATTTCTTTGTAAGGGGAAGATCCTATTATCCGGGAAAAGACTTTTTGACCACAGGGAACACGTGAAAACAAAGCCAATTATGGAGAGCCAGGAAAACGAAATCCATGTGAACAGGCTGAGTTCATGGGGACAATGTCACATGTTCTGGAGCACAGGAGCATGCACAGGGACAAAGCCCAGAGCCAGCCCACGGGGATTACAGCCCACACCGGACCCATGGCTCCAGACACGTGTCCCCCAGCCCTGCCCTGCTCACAGAGCTGGCACTGCCAGACAGCAGCAGAGGGAGTGGGGGTGAGTTGGGGGGGCTGGTTCTCAGTGTCTGAGCAGGAGAAGCAGCAATGCTGATCCCATACCAAGCCCTGTGCTGCCCACAGAGGCTCGTGGTGCTCCAGCCACCTCTCCTTCCTGCGGGCAGCACAGGGCACAGTGCCTGCCCTCTGGGGACATGTGTGCAGAGGGAACACTGCAGGCCCCAGGGTGAGGGGTGGGGATGTTCCTCATACAGCAGAGAGCACACACATCATCTGTGTGTGGTGTTCATGGGAAGATGATGAACATCCACAATGTGCACACGCACACACACGATTCAATAGAAACAGTAAATCATCCGAGCTCCCTTTGCAGGGGGATTTCATTTTCCAGTTGACGCACCCCATTGCTTCCCAGATGAAAGCTATCAACCCAATCAGCATAAAAATTCCTTCCCGGTATTTCCCTTTCAAGAGGAAAGTGGAGCTGCCGAGATATCCCGTTCCAGCCCTCCCAGCAGCAGGTCGGGAGGTGCGCGGACGCTGCTCTGCTGATTGCTGCGAGGGGGAGGAGGCAGGAGCCTTCACGGGGAAATTTGTGATACAGAAACTTGTGCCTGGGCTCTGTTCTCAGCACGCAGGCCAAGGTCAAAGCGTTTTTTTCTGTCATTTCTAACCGGCAAAGAAGCAAACACAGCTAAAATCTGTAACAGCAGCCAAAATGCTGAGGGCTGGTAAAAACACCAGAGAAAGAAGTGTCGTGTCATTTTGGGAGAGACAAGAAGCCCCCTCCATCCACTCCCAGGCAGAGAGAGCACAAAGGGGAGGAAGCAAACCCCAGGGTTCTCCCACCTCATCCCAGGGACTGAAACATCCTCTGTAAAATGTATTTTGGAGCTCTGCAGCCTCCCCTCTGGCATTTGTAGGGCTTGCTCCTGCTGGCAGCAATTCCAGAAGCACTCAGCGGGATGGGGGTCTGGAAGGTGAAGATGCTGCTGTAACAAAGATGGATTTGCCCCGAGGTTCTTCCCAAAACCACTGGCTACAGCCAGCCCATGTCTAGTCCCTGCTGGAGCATATTGGTGCAGAGGGAGAGGTCACCCACCAGAATGCACCACCCATCCTTAGGTGACAAAGCCAGGCACGACACAGCTCTGAACAACACGGTCTAGTGGGAGGTGTCCCTGCCCACAGAGGGAAGTGCAGTGAAATGGGCTTTAATGCCCCTTCCAAAAGAACCATTCCCTGAGTCTATGACCAGACTCCCCAGGCTCCAGAAGAGCTGGATCAGGCAGCCAGCAGCCAGGACATCCCCAGCAGTGCCTGTCACAGACACCTGGCTACAGACATGAAAGGTAAATCCTCATGACTGCTGCCATGCCCAGCACATGAGGGGTGGCTGGAGCTCTGCACGGAGCTCTCAAACAGCTCTCCTGCTCTGCACAGCCTGAGCAGGGCTCTGCCACCCCAAATGTGTCCCAGGAGCACCCAGATCTCAGGGCAGACACACCAAATGGTAAATATGCCTGTGCCCAGCTGCTTGCCCTGGCTAAGGCTGCCCACAGCACTCCCTCCCCACGCCAAGGGTGTCCTGGGCCAGCACTGTCGGTTTCCCAGCATTGGTGGCTCTGCACTGACTCTCCCATCCTGACTTAAGCCGTCTCTTCTGCCTCTAGAGATGTTTGGGAAGTGACATCTGCCTTGCCTGTCACAAGGTGCTCAGCATGGCCCACCCAGCCCCCAGAGCCCCACGCTCCAGGCAGCACAACAGACTGGCCCCCTCAGCAGAAACAGGGGCTCAGCCCAGGAATCATTATTTACTTATTAGGATGGGCTCCCTTCTCCTTTGGATGGCACAGGGAAGCCACCAGGACACCTGTGGAAGGCACGGGTGTAATCCAGCCCTGTGGACACCCGAGCTGTCTGGAGCCGGGTGGCCTGGGAAAAGGGCAGAAGCTATAAATACCTGGGGAACTGGCATATACTTTTAAGATTATTTCTATTACTGCAAATCACTTAATCTGAGGTCCGTGTCCCTACAAACCAATCCCACCACTCCTGAGGACGTGTCAGCGCCTGACTTCGCTGTCACTATTTGCAGAGGCGTCCCCGGGCGGGGGCTGGCGAGCTCCGAGCCAGGGCGCAGCGGGTGACCTTGCTCTTTCTGGCCTCTGTTCAGACTGCGCTAAGCGGGGAGCGAGCAGCACCATGAGAGCAGCTGAGCCAAGCTGAGCCAAGGCAAACCGAGCCTGCCTCTCCTCTCCTCCCCTCTCCTCTCCTCCCGTCCCGCGCAGGTCCCCGGGGAGCGGCGGCTCCTGCTCGATGCCGAGGCGCGATGCTGCTCTCCCGTAACCCCTCTCTGCAAACACTGTCCCGGGGGCTGGACAGGGACACCGGGGTCAGTGGAGGTGAACGGGGAAAGGGATGGGGCGCAAAGTCCAGCACGCTGCTGCAGGACACAAAGCCAGCACGGCCCCCCGGGACCCCAGCGCTGAGCCAGGGCTGCGGGCACTCACACACCGGGGGGCTGCTGCCAGCCCTGCAGGAAAGGGACAGCTCCTTTTTCCACAGTTGCCTGGGGCCTGAATGAACCGCTGCTCCTGAGAGCTTCAGCAGTAAAGTACTACTACAGGGAGTGTGTTTATTACTGGTAGAGGATACTTTGAATCTCACTTTAAAACGCTGGCGAGAGGAACCAGGGTGGCAATGGCCGGATTTAAAGCAGAACAAAGCACAAGCACACGCCGCAGTGTCCACTGCAGCTACCTGGCCAGGGTGAGCTGGACTCCCCCCGCAAGGAGGTTTCCCCAGGGAGGCTCATCCTTCCCTCTGCCCCTCACCCGGAGCAGGCAGGGGATTAAGTGTGGTTGGACATGGATGAGCAGCACAGGCAAATCAGGGAAGGCAGGCAGCAGTGGTAACAGAGAGAGAATATGGATGGAGAACCTCCGTCACAAGTCTTTGCCATGACAACTGGGCCAGTTCCTTTTCATTTCAATGAGCTCCCTCATACCACTGTTAACAAACAGGGCTGGCTCTGGTCCCCACAGTGAGCAGAACAGTCGATACCAGGGCCACCAGCCACTGCCAAGGCCACCACTGGGCATGCCTGCACTGCCACCCACTAAGGGGTGATGTGATCCTATCTGCCTCTTAATTGTTTACCAGGCATAAATGCTCTGCTACAACAGGAGATGGAACATCTGCCTCCTGTGCTTGCTGCATGCTGGATCTCTGGAGGAAAAGAAAGAGCTGGAAAGGGTCCAGTACCCCCAGAGGAAATGTTGCCATCGCTGTTTTCCTGTGAACAGGGTGTAGACCTGGGTTCATCCAGGGTGAGAGCAGATCACTCTGGTCAATGCTCACGTCTTACCCAATGATGGCCCCAATGGGAGGTGCCTGTGCCCCCTGTGCCACGTCACTACATGCACGTGGTGGCACCAAGCCACCCTCCACAGCTGGCCCAGGCTGTCCATGATGGCTTTGTGGCACTTGCTTTGCATCAGTCTGAGGTGCAGATGTGCCTTTTGCAGAAAATCTTCCAAAAAGAAAATTAACTTGGACAAAGTAATGAGGCTGAGGATCTGTGCAAGGAGGAATCTTCGTTCTTCCCACATATTTTCAATGTTCCAGAGCCATCCACATCTGCAAAGATCTCCGGAATCTACCAGGGCAGCTCTCAGAAACAAACAGTTTTTACTAGAAGTCATAGAAAGTCTCCCACTGAATAGTTTTCTTTCAGTAAACACTCATTTGATAAGTTTTAAATGTTCCACAGGACGATAAAATAAGTACAAATTCTTTCTTTTGTAATTTTAGTCCACAATCACTAGCAGAAAGTATCCACTGCAAACACCAACCCAGCAGGCTCCAGTGAGTGCTCCAAGTCTAGACAGCAACTGGCAATGGAGAACTGGCAAACTGGGACAGCCACCTTCAAACAAGCAATTTATAAAATATGAATGAAGGTCTGTGCCAAGAGTGGAATTCATGGGAATGACAGAAAAAGCACAAACAACTGAGCTACTGCTGTCTGTGACAAATTGTTCTTAACCCCGTGCAATGGAATTGTTTCCATCACACCAAAACACGACTACGAGATTTCCAATATTTTAGGGAATTTTGTGATTTCTTCCTGCAACACACGGCAGTGTAGGGAATTCTGTGATTTCTTCCTGCAATACATGGCAGTGTAGGGAATTTTGTGATTTCTTCCTGCAACACATGGCAGTGTAGGGAATTTTGTGATTTCTTCCTGCAATACATGGCAGTGTAGGGAATTTTGTGATTTCTTCCTGCAATGCATGGCAGTGTAGGGAATTTTGTGATTTCTTCCTGCAATGCATGGCAGTGTTTCCAGCTTTCCTCCCAGCTCAGGAGCATGCCCTCCTCAGCACGCACAGACTGACTTCTGATCTGCTCCAGTTTCCTCTGTGCCTGTTCCTCCCACTGCCCATCCGCAATCTGCTCCCATGGGGACCCGGAGGTGACCCCTGGCACGGACACAGAGCAGGCTCTTGTCTCTGCTGGAGCCCAAGGTGGCCTTGGAGGGTCCTGGTGCGGGGGTGTGGGAGCTGGCATCGCCCCCTGGATGCTGCTCTCATCGGCTGCCTCGCTACAGTGTTTCTGCTTTCATTCTTCCCGGGACTGTCCCACACCTTCCTCGCTCTGAGAAAGGGGACAGAGGCAGCGACTTCCAGGAATCGTGGGCTCCGTGCCTCGGGGACACGATCCCAACTCCAGCACCCACCCATGCCCATGCCCAGGGGCTGGTACCTGTGCCCATGATCTTGTCCTGGGGAAAAACCCCATCTCTGCAGTGGGAATCCTGACCTGGGAGTGACTCCTGTCCCCTGAGCTACAAAATATACTCTCCTGTTCCAAATGAGTATTTTGACACGCTCTGGTGTGCTCAGAAGCAGCACCAAAGCACTTCCCACTGTTAACTGGCTCTCAGTCTGGAATGAAGCTCTCCTAGGAGGAAAACCAATGGTTATGCCAGACTGGCTGCAGGGAGTGGTACTCATCTGTGCAATGGATAAACACCTGTACAATAGGGAATCTGTAAACAGCAGGAAGACTGTAAAAGCTGCACAAGCAGGAGAAGAGCTGCCATGAGCAGATCCTGTGCAGCTTGCAGCCCTCAAGCCTCGGGAAAACACACAAAATACCTCTGTGACTCCAACCCACCAATACTCTGAAAGCTTTTAGTGGATTGTTTCTTTGGCAAAAATTTCTGATTTGCAGCTGCTGCTTCAATGCCACATAAAGCCTGTCCTTCCACTGCAACTTGAGAGGAAGCAGGGTGGAATACTCACTGCCAGTACCAAGCACAAGACTGTGGAAGCAGCTTCCAGAGGGTGTAAGAGCTCAAAAACTCAAGACATTTGGAAAATAGGATGGGAAAGCCTAGAGGAGGATGGGGCAAAGTCTGCCTTTGAGCAGTGAAGAGGCAAAGAGATGCTGTGTACCCTCAGAGCAGCTGGGTAGGTCCCACAGGGACACCCCACATGTCTGCCCTCCACAGCCCAGCCCCTGACAGGTGACCCATCTCCTCTTCCCAGCAGGAAGGGAGAGAAAGCTGGAGCACAGGAGAGCAGGGAAGAGAGGGAGGGGAAAAGGAGGAGACCATTTTATGAGATTTGATATATACTGAGGAGTGAGGAAAAGGCACCAGTGCCGTGCTCCAGCGCAGCGCCCGCTTGGCTGCTCCCCCAGTCCTGAGGGGTTCTCCTTGCTGAGCACAGCTCCAACATCCTGCAGCTCCAGTTATCCAGCCTCAGTGTAGCACTGGTTTCACAACCTCAGCTCCAGCTGTGACAGACCTGCACCCTGCCACAGCCTGCTGTCACGCCAGCTCACATTCAACCAAGCCCTGAGTTCTCTAATCCAGCTCCAGCTGGATTATCATAGTCCTGTGTCTGAGCAAGGAAAGGGTGAGAGGTGCTGAGGAAGAAATGTGTTTATCTTTTCTCTTTTCCATTTATCAGGAACTAACAACAAACTTCAGCACATCCCCAAGACCCCTGGCCACCAGAGGCTCCCTGTCCATGTGTCCATAGGGACCGGCTGCCCACACGACGTTCTGCCATGCTCCTCTTGTCTTCAAAGAAATATTTACATCCCATGGCCAACTGCCAGAGCAGAAAGGTCGCTCTGACAACAGCAGACAGGAGGGTCAGCCCCTTCCCAAGGGCTTTGGAGTTCTGCCAGTGCAGTGCTGGGGGTCCCCAGAGCCCTCCTGGGACTGGGATGCCAGAGCAGCTGCTGCCGGGCACAGACTGGGAGTGAGAGCAACCCTGAGAACGACCTCCTGCCTCATTCCATCCCTCGGTGTAACAGCTGCCCTTCACCCCTTCATCTGTCAGCCTTATCTCCTCCCTCCATAGGAAGGAATTACTGCAGGTTTTATCTGTAAGCCTATCACAATTACAGAGCAGAAACGATTACAGAGCCATCGAGCCAGGTGATGAATGAACACGTGGCGCTGGCCCAAACTGACCACAGCCAGACTAGGGGAGGGAACCAAAGGCAGATGTAACCAGCAAACACCAGGATTCCAAGCAGGATCAGCAGCAGGTAACAGCAGTGAGAGCAAATGCCACTTCAAAACGTCTGAATCTACATGGACAGCAGATTTTCCTGAGCCAAAAGCTCCTTAAATTCTTTTCTCCCCTTTGATTCCATTGCTTCAGTAACAGCTCCTGCTCTGATTCCATTTCATTCTAAACCGGAGGCCACCCCCTCCAATCCACCACTGTAATTTGTCTTCTGATGGCAGAACCTTGGATTTATTCTGACAATGCTCCATCTTGCTCCTGAAACAGGTTATTTTGTCACCTCAAATACTGCTGGTAGTAATGATGCAACAACCATAGCACAAAGATAAACAGCTCCAAGTCCACAGAGTAACAAAACATCAGATTAATTTGCTAATTACATGTAAGCCTGAGTGGTGCAGTCAGGGACACTCTACCAAAAGCTTTAAATTAAGCCAAATTGTGTTAATAACCACAGTGTTTCTGAGATGTACCAGCACCTCTTAATCATGACACTGCCCCAAATATTAAAAACTGCTCATGCTTTAATGTTGTATGAAGGGTGTTTAACTCAAAAAATACCTACCCATACCTGGTCCCAACTGCAGCAGGGGAGAGCTGGGGCTTGAGAGAACTCCATCCGTGAGGGAAGAGCCATGATCCTGCTGGCAGACAGCAGGACCTCTGAGAGGAAAGAAAGGAGGAGCAGCACACCTTGAAATGCTTCTTATTCTCCAAAGCAAGGGGGCCTGTGTGTGCCTCTGCTCCCAGCAGCACCCCGAGGGACAGGGTTCTGAGGTGCCCATTGCCCCTGTACAGCCCCAGAAGTGCCCCCCACTGTCCTCACAGAACACTGAGGCTGCATCCTCTGAGGCTACGAGGGGAAAGCTTTATGTGCAAGGTCAAGTAGGGCACGATTTCAGACCTAGCACCAGACAGCACAGGGGTGCCGGTCCAAAAGCCAATCATCCTTCCATCAGGGAATTTTACTACAGAGCCTCTCAGCTCCCTCAAACCTTCCTTCCCACAGGCGCTGCTGTCTGGGATGCTGGTACATGATCCTCCAGTCCAGGAGCAGCAGAGGCTGTTCCTGTGCTGGCACCCACAGATCCAGGAGAAAATGCAAAGCTGCAGGAATGGGCCAGCAGCACGCTGTAAAGCTAATGGAGACTTTGCTAGGATGAAATGTAAACCTGGCAGCGATTAACACACATGGCTTGAGCCAGACCACGACGGGTGTTCCGCTTTCCTTACAGTATCTGGGAATTACATCTGAACACAGAGAGACCATGTCACTCCATTACACCTTTGCAGCAGCAGGGTAGTGCTGTACAAGCCTTGGAGTTCAAAGGACAAGACAGTGGTGTTGTAAAGGTTGCTGTGTCAGCTCCAACCCTGCTGATCCCACAGAAGTCTGCTAGGGGAAGCAGGCACAGCACACCCAAAAGAGCCGCAAGGCAGAGGAGTATACAGCACTTCCCACAGGAATGAGGGAGATGTTGCTTATCTCTGAGGCAAGACCCGGGCAAAATGTACCTGCTGCTGCCTAGTCCAGCCTCCAAGACTGCCTGCAGACCTCTGTGGGAGCCCACCCCTGCTCTCCTCTCGTGACATTCCCTGTCTGTGCCAGATCCCACTGCACAGCTCCGCAGGCAGAACGGAACAAACCTGCACCGCCTTCACCAGCACCCGAATGCTGAACTTTTCCAACTTGATTCCTCCCTGCCCCCTCTGCACTGATTCCAGCAGAGATTTATCCAGGCTCCAGAGACACACCCAGAGCTTTCATAGCTCCTGCCACGTACGAAGCTCACAGCTGGATGATGCTCACAGCTGCACTCTTTCTGACCTGTCATTACTTTTATTCTTTTTTCTTTTGCCAAGCCCTTGACATCTCTGTACAATCCCCCAATAAATCACTGTGTGGGTGGAAATTGCCCCAGTACCCAAATGAAGCTGTGAGCATTTAGAACAGAAACAAGCCCAGAGGCAGTGCACTCGCCTGGTGCTAATTTCGAGGTAAAATCTAATTGTTAATTTCAGCCTTTGCTCCCAGCATCCCAAGCATCTCGGGGTGAGTGTGTGGATGCCGGACTCCCACGATGCAAACCCCAGCTGAGGCCTAACATATTCCTGGATGGGACTGCCTCTGAGCCAGAGAAAATCCCTTGGGCAGCCCTTTCTTCCTCCCATTTCCATCAGCTCGGCCACATTCTGCTGTGCTGACAGGTGAGAATGCAGGTGCCCACTGCTTTAAATGCTGTACAGGTATTTTACAGAGATGGCTCATCTTTTTTTTGAAATTAATCCACCAGGAAAAATTATTCTTGATCTGAGTCCTACTTCTGAAAAAAATCTCCCCTCCCCTGGTTCATTCCCAAAACCTCTTCTAGCTCTACTTTAAAACACATTTTCTACTTGTACTTAACCCCGAAGCACAGGTGATGTTTCTCTGCCACTGCATTCGGGGTTTCCTGCTCTGCACAGTGCATTCCCGGCAGGCAGTTCTCGGCGGGACAAGTTGCTGGGAGGATTTTAACTCGATGTCAACATCCGTCCGTGCTTCGGGGCTCAGCGTCCCGATCTCGCCCGCTCCCAGCGGCCGGGAGCAGCGGGATAATAGATGCGTGAGAAAACGATTTAAACACAACGACCTCACAGGACGGCGGGGACACCAGGCGTGCACCGCGGCGTTCCTGGCACGATCTCGCCTAGTCAGTCCCAAATGAGAGCATCGCGGCAAAAGGGAAGATTCGGCAGCGGAGACGAGCACCAAAGCGGGAACAGCCAGGACATAGCGGGGCTGGACCCGCGGTGAGCGCGGGGCACCGGCGGCAGGCGCGGGGTGCCGGCGGGATGCGGGGTGCACAAGGCGGCATGAGGGATGCGGGCACAGGATGCCGGTACTGGCGGGATGCAGGATGCCGGCGGGAAGCACAGCGCAGGGTGCGCTTGCCGGTGGGCTGCGGGACGCGGGTACTCACCGGAGGTCGCCGTAAGCTCCGGCGTAGCCCTCGACCCAGGGCTCCAGCTCGCTCTTGATGCCGGGGGCGGGGGCGGCGAAAGGCGCCCGGCCCGGTGGGTACCAGGCATCGGCAGGGCAGTCGGCGGGCCCGGCGGGCGGCTCGGGGCACGGCCCGTAGAGCTGCCCCTCCTCGGCGAAGAAGGTGGGCCAGG